>CABHPP010148464.1:0-37277 GCA_902168425.1 Peromyscus attwateri
GGTTGGGGAGGGGAAGGTAAGGTCCCTCTTGGGCCACCAGCAGTTGGAGGGACGGAACCTGCTTTCCTTTTCTGCTGGGCTCTCCTCTTTCATAGTATGGTAGAGTTCAGCCTTAAGCAAGACTGGAGTGAAGTTCCCTGGACTTGCTCTCCCCCAGGCTGCCTCAAACCCCACCTTCCAGGATCGGGTGGGTGAAAGTTTGCGCTTCATTATAGTGCAAAGGTCTCCCTGCTGGGCTGGGGAAGGATGTAGGAAAAGGGTGGTCAGCTCCTGACAGCTGGAGTTGAAACTGCTAAGAATGAGTTATCCGGGTGGCACTGTTCTTGGTCCCTAGTCCTACAGGTGAGACCAAGGGGAGAAGGAACAGGATCTGTCTTCATGGAGCATCTAAAGACATGGGGGAGAAGAAGCGGGTATAGTCATGGCTCAGCAGGAGGGAGCCTGGAGCATGAAGGAAATCCGGAAAAAAAAAAAAAAAGAAGAAGAAGAAGAAGGCTTCACCACAGTCCCAGGATCTGTGAAGGACAGAGACAGTACCGAGAAAGAGCCCAGGAGGAACTGAAGGGCATCATGGGTAACAAGAAAGCCTCTACAGATCTTTAGTGACTTGAAAGAACAATAATGGAGACATAGAGGGTGGATGGAAAAGAGGAGACCAGCAGGAGGTCAGCCGGGAGCAGGTCCCAGATGAACTTCTATTTAGAGGAAGGGGTCTGCCTTAGGGATGAAGCTGGGGCCATGCTGAGAATGCCTAGGGCTGGCCTGAGGCCGCTCTCTCCTGGGCAGAGGCCCTCCAGGATCCCTGGAGAAATCTGCCCTGTCCCAAGGTGTCCTCTCTCCCCACGCCTCCCACCAGCACACACCAGGCAGGAACGAGTTCACGACAATGCCTGTATTGCCCTTGGTTCCAGCCAGCAAGTTGATCCCATGTTTTCTTCTTTCTCCTTTTCTCAGAGGTAATTAGGAACCGCAGCGCCTCACTGGGCAAACTAAAAAGCAAAATAAAGAATTACATCCTTAAAAAAAAAAAAAAAAATCCAAGATCAACAGGAAGCCGAACAGGAAGTTCCCATAGAAGATGAAAATATCTGATATTTGTGCTGAGAGCAACCGGCTGAGGGGATCTTAAGGATACACAGTCACAGAGGTATTAGTGGTCTACACCAATGCTTTCCTTTCCCAGAACACCCCTAGACCTGCCAATCATCCCGGCCCACTCCCAGGGATTCCAGACATACATGTGCCTAAAGAAGCACACACATGCATACACACAACACATCCGTGAATGTACATGTGCACTCCTGAATGTACCAACAGATGTGCATAGAGATAAGCACAGGAATACAGACAATGCAAACCTGCTAAGAGATGCTGTGTGAGTGTGTATGTATGTGGCGGGCGGGGAGTCAAGACAGCAAAAGCTGGAGTCTGGAACCTCCCCTCACTTGCTCTTAACCACTGAACCATCTCTCCAGCAGACCCTTGTACATTTCTGTAAATCTCTTTAGAGAGCAGTTTAAGGAAGACAGCTAGGTTCACATATCTGCTTCTCCCCTAAAGTTTCAATGATGTACTTTGGCTGACATATTTTTTTTTTTTTAAAAAAATGAAGTGTCATAGAGATTTGAGACAGAGTTGAGAAAGAGAGGCCCTCCCGGATTCCTCCAAATCATCTCCCAGAAATTCCCTCCCCAAAGGTGGAGCGACTTACTTGATGGGATGTCAGCTTGAAGATTAAGTCACTCTCAATGTGCCTTTTCTGCCCTTTAGCTCAGACTGGGCTAGCCTGTGCTAAGCTGCATTGTAGAGAAGCCCCACTGAGAAGGATCCAAAGATGCCCCTGGCATGAACTAAGGCCTCTCTGGTCAGCTGACTCCAGCAACAGAACTGTGAGTTTGAACCCCTGGCACACACAGTAGCAGTCCTGGCTTTCCCCTCTTGGCATGTTCCACTGAGGACAGTGACTTGGGGACCACGTGTCATCTTTCCAGGTCTTTCCCTGGCTGAGCTTTCTAATGATCCCAAAGCCCCGACTACACCTTGATCAGAGCCCATGAGAGACTTGTGACCTCCGCAAAGCCACGGAGTCCTGAGTTACTGGGATATTGTGGGACCCATAATTCTTGTTTGAAGATGGTACATGTGGGGGTGATTCCACAGTACTCTAGAAGGCATCTGAAAGATGCTAGCAGTCCTCCGATCTCACTTGGAGGGTTGTTCCTCTGGTTCTAACCTTACCTTCCCGAGTAGGTTTTATCCAATAGGAATCTGCCTCTTTCAGGTCCTCCTGTCGGCAGTTACAGGAAAGGAAGGTGACCGGGGCAGGTAAAGGTGCACAGCCAGCATGTGGGCAGGACAACGCCTGCTGCTCCCCCACGGCAGGGCTTGCACGTCTTGTGCAGTTAATAAGCCAGTAAGCAGTGTCCAGGGGGATGCGTGCCTGGATCACGGCCTCTTCCCTCAGCCGATCCTCCCCCACCCCTGGTGTTAGTCAGGGAACTAACCTGTAAACCTGCAGCTCCTCTGCTTGGCCTTGGCTGACCTTAATTGTAAATCTCATTCCTGCTAACTTGGCGGTGCCCACACAGCCAGAGTCTGACTCTGTTTCTCAGCCTGCATGTATGTTCACAGTATGTCTGCCCTCCAAGGACCCTGAATTGCTGGTGCCCGCTCTTTTTTTTTTTTCCTGAGGCAGGATGAAGGATCGGTAGTACCACCCAGGGTCCCACAGTACGTGGTAGAACCAGGGAAATGACTTTCAAATACGAGGGATTCCTTTAGCCCCATCTGCCATGCAGAAGATTGGGTTTCCCTTGTCCTAAGTCTTCCCGGCTCCAGCACCAAACTAAGCACTGCTACCTCTGCTTCTCCACGCCTGGCGTGTCCACTAAGGACAATGACCGGCTGCGGTGACTGGTCCACAGTCAGTCAGCAGAGCTGACACTGTGCAGGGCCTCAGACTTCCCCCGCCTGGTAACCAACTCCCCTGGGCTGTGGGGGCTGTGAGGACTGCACTGGGCTCACACTCCTTGGTGCTCCATAGAAGGGCAGAGAACAGCTGAAGAGGCCATCAAGCCTCTGAGCTTTGGCCTCTGGCCAGTGTTAGGCTGCTAGAAAAGGTTAGTTTTCTAGAAGGTCAAAAAGAGAGGGTCAATCTGCAGAGAGGAGAAGCCAACCAGAGAAAGTGCTAGGGGTCAGCCTCTGCTGGGGGTCAGCCTCTGCTGGGGGTCAGCCCATCTTGGGTCCCGTACAGAGCTCAGTCTGACCCAGTGAAGTTTTCATTCACACCAGTGTTTGGGTTCTTGCAAAGCAGACTGGCTTATCTGGTGCTTTGTGTAGCGTTTCTGGAACCCAGAGCAACCTCGACCTCTCTAGACTATCCAACATGCTGAGCGGGGTGATGATCAGATTCCGGAAGGACAGGGAACTCAAGAGTGATACCAAGGATCCCATACTCTCAGGGCTGGGGGTTGGGGTGGCTCTGCTTCCAGATTGTCTACAGCAGCTGGCTGGGGACACAGACCCTGCATGAAGGGCGCAGCCACTAAAAAGGCTTCAGACCTTTGGAGGCATTTCCTGTTTTCCAGTGAACTGGAAAGGGCTTCCTGCTTGGAATAGTCCATGGGGATGGTTTCTTTCTTTCTTTTTTCTTTTTTAGTGGTGGGCGTGGTGTCTGGGCAGAGGATGCAGGCTTTGTGGGACTTGAGGACCAGCTCCCAGGACCCTCCTCCACGGTGGCATGGGAAGAAGGTTGGGAAAGGAGAGAAAAGAACCCTGGATGCCTTTGCCTTGTTTCCTGGCTCCGCTTCTGTGTGAGAGACAGCACAAGTCTAAGGCTCAACTTCGTATTATTCACCGCGGTCCTCTGCAGAGATGAAGCAAAGCATCCCTAAGCTTGCACTGAGATTCGAACCAGGAACACACGGAAGAGGCTGCATCTTCAGCCCCAGCCAGCCCCAGATTCAAGTGATTAAGTACACAGATCTGTGCCCCATTACCACCACACTGGTTGTGTTGCTTGGATCATTTCTGCCCTCTCAGAGCCCACAATGGGCAGGAGTCAGAAGAGGGTCTCTATCTCTTCCCAGATGAAACAGGAGCCAGCGCCATAGGAGGGATGTACAGGCTCCCAAGCTCCCAAAGGGATCCCCAGCTGCCCAAATCAACACTCCTAGCTGGGGCGATTGACCCCTCACTGGGTCCTCCTGCCTACTTCCCCACCCCTACAGCCTCACTGCGGCCTCCAGCTCGGCCCTCCACTCAGTACCAAGCTCAGCTCTCGCCTCCTGGGGTAGTCAGCAGCGGAGGGCGGAGTCTCCTGTTGGCCCCACCCACCTGCCTTCAGCTACCTTTGTCCTCCTCAGGCAATTCCTTGCCCCGAGCTGCCTCTGAGAACGCAGGTAAAACACTCAGGGAATGAGGGAGTGGAAAGCAAGGCTCAGGGATTTGAAGGGGGTGTTGGCTGGTCCTCGTGGCATAGCCCTGAGTTGAGAGGCACTAGCCTTGGCCAAGAGGGAAGGCTGTGAAGGAGGCCGAGGAGGAAGCACCCGGTTGAGCCTCTGCTGGGACACCCCTGCGCTCAGTGTCTTTTGCATCCCTGACCTTGCCTCTCAGTGACAACACTCTGGTTGGCTTCTTATCCTTTCTTTGAAGAGGAACCTCCTCAGAGCTACCTAGCGGCTGCAGGGACTGGGTCAGTGACTTTGCTGAGGTCTTCGGCTCATCTGAGCAGTCAACAGCCTACCTCTGGCGACGGGCTCCGCTGTCCTCATCTTTCACCTCCTTTGCGAGTCCTTCCTTCTCTCCACCTCCCTCTTTTTTTTTTTTTTTTCAACCTTTCTTTCACAGAGAGCAATAAAATGAGAGCAAGCTAGGCTTGGTAAATCTGGAAACAATGTCAACATTTGCTAGTGCCTATGTAGACACGGGCAGTGACACAGCCCGGGGGCCCCATGGCCCTGGATTAACATATGGTTGTAAGGAAACTCCTTCAGAAAAACAGGCTGTAGGCTGGAAAAGTTGGCTCAGTGTGTGAGAGCACTGACTACTTTTCCGGAGGACCCAGGTTCAATCCCTAGCACCCACACCATTGGCTCACAACTGTGATGCCAGTTCCGGGGAATTCAACGCTCCTTTCTGGCTTCCGCAGGTGCCGACAGCGTGCGGTACACAGACATACAGTCAGGCATGCATAACATAAAATAAAATTAAATTTAAAAAAAAATCTCAAATAAAGAAAAACAAGGTAGCTCAGAAAAGTAGAAAGGGGGGGGAGAAACAACGAGGAAACCAATTCTAAAATTCATATGGAAGCGTAAAAGAGGAGGTGTTATAATCATTAATTTCAAATTATGCTACAAAATCACGGACATAAAACCTGCATGGCGCACGTGGAACAATGGCATAGAAAGGCCCAGAAACGAACCCACGCGGCTACAGCCACCTGATTGCTGGCAAAGGTTATCAAACCGCACGTGCTGGAGAAGGACAGCCTCTTCAACAGATAGATGGTCCTGGAAATACCCACTAGCCGCGCAGACGAGCGGACCCAGACACCCACTCCGGACGAAAACCCACCCAAAATGAATGAAAGACCTTACTCCAAAGCCTGAGATATTGAAAGTGCAGGAGGAAAAGCACTTTAAGGTATAGGCACGTGTGAGGACTGTCTGCACAGAACTGAAATAACTCAGGAAGCAGTGGCAAGAACTGAAAAGTGAGACTGCATGAAATACCAAGACTCTAACGCAGCGAAGGAAGCAGTCGCCGGAGCAAGGAGACAGTCTGTGGAAGGGGAGAAAAATCTCTGCCAACTGTATATTTGACAAAGGACAAGTATATATCATTTGTGAAGACCTTAAAAACTTAAACACCAAACAAACTAACGAATAGATGGATAAATGAACTGAATGGACATTTCTCAGAAGTACAAATGTGACTGGTGATATGGCTTAGCAGGTAAAGGTTCATCATTGCTGTCAAGCTCGATGAACCTCAAGTTCAACACCCAGGCCCCACATGGTAGAAAGAGAACCAATTTCTGAAAGTTGTTCACTGCCTTCCACACACATACTGTGGACGGACACAGACAGACAGACAGACAGACAGACACACACACTAACAAATAAATGGGAAAAAATACAAATGCTCAATAAATAGGGAAAAAAGTATATCCTCCTTCATTGGGAAGGAAATGCAAAGTAAAACTCCGCTGAGTCACCAGCTCGTCCTAATAAGGATGACTGTCGGCAGAAAAACAAACAAGGAGGCAGCGGCAGGCAGCCCTCAGGAGGCTGAGGCAGGAGGCTACATAGCAAATCCAGCGCCTCCCCCGTCCCTGCCTGCCTGCCCCCAAGAAAAAATCCAACCTCAGGAAGCAAACACCAAATGCGGGCGTGATGAAGGGGAAGGAAACTTACCTACTATGGGTGAGAATGTAAGTCAGTTCTTACAGGACGTTAGCATGGAGGTTCCTAAAAGAAAAGGCAGCCTGGTCTATGCAGAGAGTTCCAGGACAGCCAGAGGTCCCTAGAGAGATGCTGTCTCAAAAAAAAAAAAAAAAAAAAAAGGAGGGCGGGGAGTGTCCTTGTCAGGGTTACTATGCTGTGATGAGACACCATGACTAAAAGCAGCATGGGGAGGAAAGGGTTTATTTGGCTTACACTTTTACATCATGTCCATCATTGAAGGAAGTCAGGGCAGGCACCTGGAGGCAGGAGCTGATGCAGAGGCCATGGAGGGGTGCTGCTTATTGGCTTGCTGTCCATGGCTTGCTCAGCCTGCTTTCTTATAGAACCCAGGACCACCAGCCCAAGGACGACACTACCTACCTGTAGTCAAAAGTTTTCTCTGGTCCCATCTCGACCTGTGGTCCTGCAGCTGCTTATAAAATAATCACTCAGAGGCTTAATATTATTTACAAACCATATGGCCTATGGCAGGCCTCTTGCTAGCTAGCTCTTATATCTTAAATTAACCCATTTTTATTAATCTATGTTTTGCCACATGTTCTGTGGCTTTACCAATCTGCTGGCATGTTGCTCCTTGGGTGGCAGTCTGGCATCTCTCCAGACTCAGTCTTTCTCTTTCCTGTCTCTCTCCTTGAATTTCTTACCTGCCTCTAAGCTGCCTTGCCATAGGCCAAAGCAGCTTATTTATTAACCAATGGGAACCAATATATTCACAGCATATAGAAAGACATCCCCCCCCCCGCACCCACCATGGACTGGGCCCTCCCCCCTTAATCACTAGTTAAGGGAATGCCCTACAGGCTTGCCTACAGCCTGATGTTATGAAGGCATTTTCTTTCTCAGTTGAGGTTCCCTCTTCTTCAATGTCTCTAGTTTGTGTTAGGTTGATATAAAACTAGCAGCACCCAGGAGAAAAGGAGAGATGCCATATACCATTGATGCTCTACTCCCGCATTATTTACCTGAAGGAATCTAAGCATACAACAGAGGTAGCTAAGTACGTGTGCTTATTATGGCATATTTCTAATAGCCAAGTTATTTGTGGGGTCAGTCTAGACATTCATGAATAGCAAAGGCTGAGGAAATATCAGCAGTCCCTAGTTCTTTGTCACACCTAACTTGCTCCCACTGGCTGGGGAAAGCCTTTGGTTCCTTCATTCACTCATTCTCTTAATTACAGATGTAATCTCATATAGCCTTAGGCACATGGCATCCACTTCATCCCACACCCAGGATCCTTCAGGCTTGACTTTCTTCTCTCCAAGCAGGCTGCTTTCTTCGTATAGTCCTAGATAGTGGAGGAAGAGCTTGGACCAGGACGTGAGGGTCCATGTTTTCAGGCCCCAGAGGCTGCTGTATTTGCCTCCACAGACTTTGCCTTTCTCAGGGTAATCCAACCCCCGGCCTCACACCTCTGACAGAGGGCTTAAATGGACACTGGATGTGGTGACTGCAGTAGCCCAGTGTGTGAATCATAGCTGGGGGTAGGAAGGAGCAACCTCTCGCCAAGGTCAGCTGCATCCCTGGGAACTGGTACTTACAGGGATCTCGGTACGTATTCTAACTTCAAGCCTGGTTATCTAAGTTGTTACGAACAAGTATTTTTCAAGAGACAAAGCTAAGACACATTTTGTTTAATAAATAGTTTGATTTATAGCCTAAGAGTATTTAAGCGGGCTATTTATACTATTGTTTAAACATTCAGGACAGTTTGGATTTTCTAACATTACATCATTTATTATTTTTTATTTACATAATTTACTAAGTGATCATGTTTGTCACTTGATTTAGTCTGTTGTCACACCACCCCCACGTAAACCTGTAAGGGCAAAGACTGTCACTAATACCCAGACCAGTGGTCCTCAACCTTCCTGATGCTGTGACCATTTAATACAGTTCCTCATGTTGTGGTGACTCCCAATCATAAAATTATTTTCATTGCTACTTTTTAACTGTAATTTTACTACTGTTGTGGATTGTAACATAAATATCTATGTTTTCTGATGGTCTTCAGCAACCTATGTGAAAGGGCTGTGTGGTGATATATTGTGTACCCTAATAAAATTTACCTGAAGATCAGAGAACAGAACAAGCCACTAGATTAAACATAGAAGCCAAGTAGTGGTGGCACACACCTTTAATCCTAGCACTTGGGATGCAGAGATCTGTCTGGATCTCTATGAGTTCAAAGCCACCCTGGACTACATGAGATTGACTCAGTCTAGGAGAGAAACAGTCAGGCAGTGGTGGCACACACCTTTAATCCCAGCACTTGAGATCTCATGCTTGTGCTTGGGAAGCACACACACCTTTATTTAATCCCAGGAAGTGATGGCTGGGCGGAGAAAGGTATATAAGGCATGAGGAGACAGGAACTACAAGCTCTTTGGCTGAGGAACCCCTTTGGGCTAGAGGCCTTTTCAGGCTGAGGAGTCCTAGAGGTAAGACATGCCAGTGGCTTGTTCCTTTGTCTCTCTGATCTTTCAACATTTTATTTTTTATTAGTAAGACCTTTTAGAATTTGAGCAACAGGGCCATTTGACCTCCAAAGGGGTCGTGAACGACAGGTTGAGAACCATTGACCTAGATTACTGGCTAACACAAAGTAGCCAGAAGTCCATGCAAGTTTGGAAGAGAATGAACATGTAAATGAATGAATTGAAGTAATGAATTCAAAGAAAGAAAAAATGAAAGAACATGGAAGGGTGAAGAGCCCCACCCTGGAGTCTGGTTAAATATCTTGCCAACAGAGAGTTAAAAATTCCAGCACAATTACCAACATTTTCTGTAAAGGTTGCTTATATAGAGACAATATTCCCTTTATGTAGAGATATTTCAAATAAATTGTGCTTAAGATGGCCTTACTCCAGTCTCAGATACTAACCTTCCATTTCCTGGGACTCTCATAAACAAAATAAAACTTCATTCATAGCAAAAATATGTCTTAGTCTTCTGATGCAATCTTTGTGATTTAGGGCTTTTTATATTATCAGCTGTAATCCCATCTCGTGGGGCCTCAGGAACGACCTCACTTAGCAAAAAAGAGAAAAAAAGTCCTTTAGTAACCTTTTCGATTTAACTTCAGACACTGTGAGAGCCAAAGTTATGTTTTAAGTTTTAATTGCTGTGCCTAAGAGAGCCATGAAGCAAAAATGCCTCTAGCCTGCAAGCCCCTTGCCCAAGGACAGACACTTTCTCGGCGATGTTGGAGGCTGTTATTTATGTAAAGCCACATGTTTTCGCTCCCCTAAACAAGTTTGTGTGACCCAACTACACCGGATGCGCTTCACTGCACGTGATCACATGTGGGCAGAGGTATTTAGGTAGGAAATAAATTGGGATGTATGCTTGCCCCTGATTGGACCTGGTGGGAAATACATAGACTTATGGGTAGACTTGCCTTTATACGCCTTGGCAAAATGTAACTCCCATTGCCATTTTCTGGGAACCCTGGAATGGACCTGGCCGGAGTCCATCATCCTGGCCAGTATTAATTACAGCTTGCTTCAAATTTGGCTCAAGATTGTGGTAATGATCCTATTCTCACTCCGTGGGGTTAACAACACCAGAGAAATCCTACCTATGGCTTCAGTGGAACCATTTAACCGTGGTTCTCATGAGAAACCCCATACCCACACTCATACGTACCTCTCTATTAATGTTGAAACCTCTTCTTAATGAACCTCAACTCTGCTTCGTACGGACTTATCCCCAACTTCTTTTCTGTGGCAAAGTCACAGACCTCAGCCTCATACGAATAGAAACGAGTCTCTGTAACAGCTCAGGCTCCAGCACGTGGCAGTGTGGAGCAGTGTCTGACTCAAACTGGCCAAAGACAGTAAGGAGATGGATAGTTTTGTGTGTGTAAATACATTCTATAAATATTCTCTTTTACTGAAAATAGATCCTTTTCTCACATAACATATCCTGATTATGGTTTCCCCTCCCTCTATTCCTCCCTGTTCCTCCCCACCTCCTCTTCTGTCTGGATCCACTCCCTTCTGTCTCTCTTTAGAAAACAAACAGGCTTCTAGGGGGTAAAAATATAATATAATAAACATAATATAATAATGTAAATATTGCTCTAGTTGAGACTTTAAGTAGTAATATTAAGTAAGTATGGAGAGAGTGGGCAGCCTTGTTTTGTTCCTGATCTTAGTGGAATTGCTCCATTTACGTTGATGTTGGCTATGGACTTATAAACTGTCTTTAGTACGTTGAGATATGTCTCTTGTATCCCTAATCTTTCCAGAATTTTTATCATGACAGGTGTTGGATTTTCTTCAAAGGCCTTTTCTGCATCTAATGAGATGATCATGTGGTATCTGTCTTTTAGTTTATATGGTAAATTACATTTATTGATTTTTGTATGTTGAACCATCCTTGCATCTCTGAGATGAAGCCTACTTGATTGTGGTGGATAATCTTTTTGATGTGTTCTTGGATTCAGTTTGCAAGTATTGCATTGAGATTTTTTTGCATCAATGTTTAAAATGGAAATTGGTCTGTAATTCTCTTTCTTTATTGGATCTCTATGTGGTTTTGAGTATTATTAGGGTAACTGTGGTCTTGTAAAATGAATTGGGTAATGTTCATTATGTTTCTATTTTGTGAAATAATCTGAGTATTGGCATTGGAAATCTGATAGAGATCTATACTAAAACTGTCTGACCCTGGACTTTTTTTTGGTTTGGAGACCTCTAATGGCTGCTTCTACTTCACAAGGGGTTATAGGTCTGTTTAAATTGCTTATCTGATTTTTTAAAAGATTTATTTATTTATTATGTATACAGCATGTATGACTGCAGGCCAGAAGAGGGCACCAGATCTCATTACAGATGGTTGTGAGCCACCATGTGGTTGCTGGGAATTGAACTCAGGACCTCTGGAAGAGCACTGGAAGAGCAGTCAGTGCTCTTATCCTCTGAGACATCTCTCCAGCCTGCTTATCTGATCTTTGTTTAACTTTAGTAAGTTGTATGTATCAAGAAAATTATCCATTTCCTTTAGATTTTCCAATTTGGTGAGGTATGGGTTTTTAAAGTATATCCCTATAATTCTCTGGATTTCCTCAGTGTCTGTTGTCATGTTCCCTTTTTTATTTCTAATTTTGTTAATTTGAATATTCTCTCTCTGCCTTATTCAAATTAACTGCCTTAAATCACATAGTGACCCTCATAAGTGGACAGTGAGAGACTTCAATAACCTACTCTAGACAGATCATGTCAACAAAAACTAAACAGGAATGCTGGAGCTAATTGATGTTATAAACCAGTGGTTCCAACAGATACTTATAAAACATTTTACCCAAACACAAAAGCATATATCTTGTTCTCAGGACCTCATGGGACTTTCTCTAAAATTGACCACAGATACCAAGAAAATCTCAACAGATACAAGAAGATAACTAGTTAAATTGCGTAAGGGTTTGTCAATCACTCCGACTGATTTTCTCTAAGAACCAACTCTTCTTTGTCTTATTTTTTGGTTTGTTTCTGCTTTATTGATGTCGGCACTCAGTTTGATTACTTCTTGACATGCACTCTTTTTCAATATGATTTCTGCTTGTTGTGCTGGAGCTTTCAGGAGCGCTGTTTAGTTACTAGTATGACAGCTCATCTTTTTTTTAAATGCAGGCACTTAGTGCTGTGAACTTGCCTCTTGGAACTGCCTTGTGTCCTGTAAGTTTGGGGAGGTTGTGTATTCATTTTCATTCAGTTCTAAAAAGTCTTGAATTTCTTTCTTGAACCATTTTTTTTAACTCAGTGGAGAGCTGTTCAGTTTCCATCATTCTGGCAGCTTCCTGCTGTTTCTATTGCTGATGTCCAGCTTTAATCTATGGTGGCCTGATAGGATGCAGGGGGTTACTTCAGTTTTCTTGTGTATGCTGACACTCATTGTGTGTTTGAGTATGTGGTCAATTTTGGAGAAAGTCCCATGAGGTCTGAGAAGAAGGCATATTCTTTTGTGTTTGGGTGAAATGTTCTATAAATATCTGTTAGGTCTATTGGTTTATAACTTCAATTAGCTCTAGCATTTCTCTATTTAATTTTTGTCTAACTGTCCTGTCTGGAGTCGGGTATTGAATAGATGTTAAGCAGAGGCAGGCAGATCTTTGTGAGTTCAAGTCCAGCCTGGTCTACAGAGCGAGATCCAGGAAAGGCACAAAGCTACACAGAGAAACCCTGTCTCAAAAAACAAAACAAAAAACAAAAACAAACAAACAAAAAAACCCAAAACCAAACAAGAATTGCAATGTCCTCTTGGTGGATTTTTCCTTTAGTTTTAAGTGGATTTTTTTTTAGTTTTAAGATATTCTTTGACCAGGGTATCCATTTCTTCTGTGGTGTCTTCAGCGTCTGAGATTCTCTCTTCCGTCTCTTGCATTCTGTTGGTGAGGCTTACCTTTGAGGCGCCTATCTGAGTTCCTAAATACTTGTAGATTTCTCTTAGTTTGGGTTTCTTTACTGATCCTATTTCTACTTTCAGGTCTTGGACCTTTTCCTTTTTTTTTTTTTTTTTCATTTTCTTTTACTGTTTGTTTGTGTTTTCATAGCTTTATCTAAGAGATTCATTCATGTCCTCTTTAAGGACCTCTATCCTATTCATAAAGGCTATTTTAAGGTCTTTGTCTTCCCTTCAGCTGTGTTGCAGTACTCAGGGCCTGCTGTCCAGGCCCTTTGGCTTTCGGAGTCTTTGTTGAGAAGTCGGCTGTAATTCTAATAGACCGCTGCTGGGCTCTAGCGGGGACGCATCGCTCTGTCTGTTATTGATTGTGTTTTTACTCTGGTGTCTAGACATCTGGGTTTGCAAAGGTTGTGATTCTAGGTGCTGATATCTTTATTGGGCAGATGTTTTGTTCCTGGGTCTCTGGTTCTCAGGAGTGTGTGATGGCTGTGTGTTGCCTGGCAGGACATTCTTCTGGGATCCTGATAGCCGTGGCCACTGGGGGTTCCAGGTAGCATGTGTTTCTAGGTATTGGGAGCTGACCACTAGAAATGGGGTTGGGTTAGGAGAGGGAGTGAGGGGGGCCAGAGGAGGGAGGAAAGCAGGATGCTCCACCAGGATCTGCTTAGTCCCCTGGGAATGGGGCAGAGAGTGTAAAGAGGTCATAGCAGAAGGTCTGCCTCAAAGATGGAGATGCGATTGGGGGATTGGATTTGGAGGGGCAGGGGAAGAGGTAAAGATCTACAGTTAGCCTACAGGTTTTCCTGGTCAAAGTGGCTTGCGGGTTCCCAGGGAATGCCTTCTGGAGTTGGGTGTAAGCAGAGGTTTCCTGACCACTCGGATCCCAAATAACCTACTCAGAGGCTGAGTATTACTTTACATGCTCGGGCTTGTTACTAGCTAACCCTTACACTTCAATTAACCCATATTTCTATTTATACTTTGCCTTATGGCTCATGGCTTATTACCTCATTTTCTACATGTCCTGCTTGCCCGGCGGCAGCTGGCTGGCGTCTCCCTCAACTCTGCCCTCCTTCTTCCCATCATTCTCAGTTTGGCTTTCCCACTTAGCTTCCTGCCCAACTACGGGTCTGTCAGCTTTTTATTAACCAACGACAGTAATACACATTCATAGTGTAGAAAAGGATTGTTCCACAGCAGTTGGGGGCTAGGAAAAAGCAATGAGTTGGGTGGAGGGAGGTTGGTAGGGGAAGCTCACTGTGATCCACTGGAGATGGGGGGCAGGGGCTGCAGTAGGTGGTCTGAACAGAGCTGGGGATAAGACTGGGGGATTGTTTAAGGGGTTGTTGAAGGAGAAGTGAAGATCTGCGGTTAGCCGGTTAGCCTACCTGCTTCCCTGGCCAGAATCCATTCTATGCATTTTAAAATATATAATATGTTGGTTAAATGGCGTCCTGACCGTGGCTGGCCGCCGCCCGCAGCGGCCATGCCTGCGGAGGAAAGTGCTGATCAGAAGAATCACAGCCATGGTTACCTTTTTAGAGCTTTATTGGGGGGGGGGGAGAGAGAGAGAGAACAGACGGAAGGAAGGAGCAGAAAGGGAAGAGAGGGACGCACAGAGGGCCCACCTGCTTTTTAGGCTGGGACGCCGTGGCAGGCTGATGACGTAATTAAGGACAGAATCCTTACATAATATTTTCATTAATTCTTTGAAGATTTTATACATGTGTTCGATGTATTTGGATCATATTTACCTCTCATTCTTCCCCCATCACTTCCCAGATCTACCCCTATCTGCCTTGGTGTGGTTTTTGAAGTGAACTTGATGTGGCCTTGATGTTAGACACAGAGGCTGCCCCAGTAGAGAGATCAGCCCCACCTTACATCTTACCTAGTCCTTGCCCAAGCTGCTGAGTTCAGGGGCCCCTCCCCTCTAAAGTTCTGTGATTGTGAGGTATTTCCTTTGTCCTCCTGTCCCAACCTTCCCCGTTATTAAACGACCCTATTACCCACAATCCACTTCGGCACATCTCACCAACGAATCTGGAGTCTTAAATTATTTAAAACATCACTAAATCTAAGAATTGGGAAGTTTCTGACCTGTAGAATATAAGAGCTTGGTGAATAGAGTTGTAAGGACTAAGCAAATTATGTAACCTATGAACCTCCATTTCCTGCTTTTCATGATTTCTTTCTTTCTTTCTTTCTTTCTTTCTTTCTTTCTTTCTTTCTTTCTTTCTTTCTTTCTTTCTTTCTTCCTTCCTTCCTTCCTTCCTTCCTTCCTTCCTTCCTTCCTTCCTCCCTCCCTCCCTCCCTCCCTCCCTTCCTCCCTCCCTCCCTTCCTTCCTTCCTTCCTTCCTTATTTTGGAACAGGATTCATGTAACTCAAGCTGGCCTCAAACTTTGTATATATCTGAGCCTGACCTTGAACTCCTGAAACCCCTGCCTCTGTTTCCCTAGTCCCGGGATTATAAATGTACAACACCATGCCCAGATTTTCATGACATTTTAAAGGGTTACTTTATGGAATGTATAGTATGTGGCAATAACTAAATGTTAACTAAAGTTATTAATAATCTTGAGAAGAGGTATTGATGTAGGATTGTACAGAGCCCTTCAAAGCAGCCTGCTCCGGTGTGCAGAGGGCCTGAGAGCAGGCCTGTATAGATCTACTCCCCTCCTGGTCCTTGAACTGAGGCTGGGCACGTCTCAACCCTCAGGGACTTTCCATCTCTCCACTTAAGGAGAGCAGAGAATGAACTGAACTCTCCAGATAAACTTCATCAAGGAGGTGGGTTAGGCACACTCAGAGATTGTCCCACTCACTGCAAACAATCCTAGGGCTGAGGAAGGAAGCCGAGGAGAACCTTCCTGGAGCTCAGTTCCCACAAGCTCCCAACTCTCCTGGGCTATGTAATACTGAAACAACTCCCTATGAGGCCCTTCTCTGCCTGGTGCCTAACTATGCCTCCTCCAGAAAGCCCACCTTGATAGGTCAGTCTAGCCCTTTCTCTGCACCTCCCCTGCGTTAACAGCCTGCAGGAATATCTTTGTCTTGGTTGTCTGCCTCAGGCCTTAAGCATCAGGCCCATCTTCTCTCCTGGACTAGTCGGTTTGCAAGACCAAAATCCCTGTCTCTGAGATCGTGCTCCCTTCCTGCACTAGAGAGGGGCCTTGGGATGGGTGGAGGATTGGGAGCGTCTCTGGCAGTGCCGAACGGGTGGATGGGCAGAGATCAGAAAAGCCAATTAGAAAGTGAAGATAAACTGCCCTAGTTACACTAACCCATCTGACCCCTTGCTTAGTGAATGCTGATCAAGGGTCGGGGATGCTTATCAAAGAGAAATCTTAACCAAGGCGCTAACCATTGTGCCTGCTAGCCTTCTCGCTCACTGACATTTTACAGAAGACGCGAAGGGAAACCGGAATCAGGTCCCCGCCTCTCACTCTGCGGAAGAAATCAATTCAAAGTGGATCAAAAAGCCTTTCCGTAAGACCATCAACTCTGAAAGCGCTCTAGGCAAACACTTGACGATAAAGGCAAAAGCAGGGACGCTCTGAAGAGGACTCCGGCAGCCCAGGGAGTAAGAGGAGGAAGTCGCAAATGAGGCGGCATCCCAGGGTCTCTGCACTGCAGAGCGCCTGTGGGACGGTGGTCCGTCCTTCCCAGCTGCTCATCTTGACGTAGGACGTCGGAAAGAGGCTCCTGTCACCTCTGCCTCAGGGGAGATAGCCGAGGCCAAATCTTGTTTGGTGTCGACTCCCTAAATCCATCCTGTGACGCCTGCCTTGGGATTTCTTGTCAAGACAGCGTGAAGGGCCAGAGAGACGGCTCAGTGGGTCAACGTACTTGTCGCCAAGCCAGACAACCTAAGTTCGATCTCTGGGATCCACATGGTAGAAGGAAATACTCAACTTCTGACCTCTAACCTCCATGTGTGGGCCACCGGCACACCTGGCATATGTTCCCCTCCACACAAAAATTAAAGGTCCCTCCACCCCAACCCCACACAGGGTTTCACTATGTAGTTTTAAGTCTCAAACTGGGGATAAATGGCTAAGGTGCCTATTTAACATATCAAATCGGACCTGGCCGCCAGGTTCTCCCAGCATCCCCCAAGTCCCTACCTGTTACAGGGTATGGCTGGTATATCTTGTCCTCTACCCTGAACTCTCCAGCCCAGGGCCTGGGCTGTCCTGCCCCCAAAAAGCTCTTCCCTATATAATCCAGACATTTTGGTGACCTCCCCCCATTTTGGACCTTTGGCCTCCTGGCTGCTGCACCTGGTCTCCTCTTTCCCTTCTACCTTCCCCTCCCCCCTCACACGGCCCAGCTCAGTCTGGTCATGTCCACCCTGGTCTCTCCCAGACGTCCCTGCCTCTGACTATGCTCTCCCACATATCCATAATAAACTTTCTCCTCCACCATACCTAGGGGCAGTCATGGCCTTTCCTTTCCTTTTAATTTTTTTCATACTGTAGCCTTGGCTGTCCTGGAACTCTCTTTTGTTTTTACTATGGAGACTTGTTTTAAGTATTTTTGCCAATCTACTTACTTCCAATACCATCAGTGTCGTCCTTCTTATGTCCTTTATGCTAACTCATGAGCCAACATTTCCCCCGAGGAAGTTGTCTCTAGCCCTGCCTCGTGCTGCTAGCTGAGGCTCAGCATATCTGAAGCTACGGTTAGCTCACAGGACACTGGAGAACTCAACAGACTGGAGAACTCAAAGGAAGATAAAGACATGACTGCACTCAAGACTCAGGCGCGATGGACCCCCTCCCCCAGCTGGAGACCAACCTCTCCCAAGTTTGTGGCCTTTGCCCAGAGCTAGACTTCCCTCAAGCTGGTCACCAGGACTCCACCCAGACTGGAGGCAGAGGAGACTCCTTCCCATCTCATCCTCCGAGTCTCCATGCTTGGGCTGCAAATGGGAATTGATTCCTGAAGTAGTTTCCAGCCTCCAGACAGATCTGGACACCCACTGCCTCCAGACACCTGCTGCACACTTGTCTGACCCATGGAATCCCTCTGCAAGGGACTGTTCCTGCTTCTCAACCCTGTTGGTTTGAGTACCTAGCTGCCACCAAGTCTTCAAGCCTGCCTCATTTAAATTGGTGTGCTGATCTCTTTAAAGTGGTTGTATCCCATTACTCATAAATTACATCTTTTTTATGCCCCATGCTGCTCTGCCCACTCCATCCTTGGTCCTCCAAGGATAGAACAGGAACCTACTTGGGGACAGAAGATGGTCTCTACCAACCAACATGAGCAGTTCTCTAATATGTATCCACCAAATCCTGTGCCCTAGAGCAAGTCTCTAGACCTTAATCTGTTTTGAGACAGAGTCTTGTTTTAGTCCTGGCTGGTCTTGAACTTGCTAAGTAGCTGAGAATGACCTTGAGTCCCCAACCTTCCCATCTCTACCCATAGGTATGTTATCATTTGTTTGTTTGTTGAGATAGAGTCTTAATCAGCATGCCAGGTTGGTCTCAAATTCACTGTAATGCTCCTGCTTCAGCATCCCTGTTGCTGGAATAAAAACCTAGGCCACCACATTGGATTGACCTGAAACCTTAACTCACATCTCCCAACTGTCTTTCCTCCACCTCCCAAGCTGGAGACAACCTCTGGTGTAAGAGTCGACTATTTCTCCTATTTTGTTTGTTTGTTTATACTCATGATAAGATAGATATGTTAATTGCAAGCTTGCTTCCCCTTGGGTGGTCACTTACATGGAGACATTTGACTGAGTCAGAGAGGAAAATGAAGTGATAAGCAATCCCTTCTCCCGGAGTGGGTCTGAAGGCCATGCTCATACCTTTAGATAAGCAAACCGTGTTGTTGAGAGGAATAAACACAGGGAAGGCCTTTTAGGATTATACACCGAAGTCCCTGGAGCTTTTTGGAAAGGTGATCTGGGGTTCATGGTAGAGTATTGTTAAGGTCCCTGAGCCCTTTCTCCAACACTGCAAAATAAAACATATCAAAGTATTTTGTGGCCAGATGGTGGTGGCACACGCCTTTTAATCCCAGCACTCCGGAGGCAGAGGCAGGTGGATCTCTGTGAGTTCAAAGCCAGTCAAGGCTGTTATACAGAGAAACCCTGTCTTGAAAAACAGAAAGTGTTTTGTGGCCTGAAAGGGGGACAGATTGGCAACAAATATTCTTCAGGGCTGGGATGCAGGTCAAGGTAGAATATTTGCCGAGCATGTGTGAGGGCCTAGATTCGATCCCCAGAACTACCAAACAAAGCTAACAACTACTTCCATCACCCCAAACCCCACTTTGTAGAGGCAGACCTACGGGCATGAAATGGTGGAAAAAGGTCTAAACAGAGAAGCGGGAACACATGTTGGCTTGGGGTGTAGATGGAAGCAAAGAGCCCCCTCAACCAGTCTATCCGTAGGTGAGTCTGAGCGATTCCCAGCTTATAAGTAATGTCCTAGCCCCCAGGATTGGGAGCAGCAGCCAGAGGCAGAATTCTGAGGAGGTCTGCATGATCTTTGGTTGTAAGACTCTGTCAGCTGATGTTCTGTTTGTCTATTTGTTGTTTTGCTTTGCTTTTTTTTTTTTTTTTTTTGAGACAAGCACTCATGTAGTCTAAGCTGGCCTCAAAACTTGCTATATAGCCAAGGATGACCTTGAACTTCTGGTCTTCTGTCTCCACCTCCAAAGTTCTGAGATTTTAGGTATGTGTCACCACACCCAGTTCATGGGCTCCTACTGACTGAACCCAAGGCTTCATGGAAGGCAGGTGAGCACGTCACCAACTGAGGCACATCCTTAGGCCCAGTAACTCAATCCTGGTGCCCATGGCTTCACTGCCAGTCTCCCAGAGCTTGACTTTGGGAAAGATGCCCACCCTCAAGCCCAGGTACCAGGAACACATCTGATCAGCACAGGCCTTCTTTATCTTTTTGGTTAGAAGCAGGCGTGTTCCAGGAGAGTGAGCAAATAATCATTTGCAGCCTTTATGGACCTACCAAGGAAAAATCGAAAGCTGAAAACCATGTGGGTTTTAGACTTGAGGGGTTTTGTTTTAAACTTAAATTTAAGCTCAAATGGTAAATCACCTGCCCGGTAAGCCCGATGAGTTGAGCTCAAGTCCAAAACCCACATAAAGGTAGATGAGAATTCATTCCACAAAGTCGGCATCTGACCTCCACACACATGGCCTCTGTCCATCCCCCCCCCAAACACCCCTAATAATAAAATAATCATTGTATGTGATGTGTATGTGTGACGGGCATGTATGCCAAGGCACACATGTGGAGGTCAGAAGGTAACCTGTGGAGTCATTTCTCTCCATGCGAACACGGGTTCCAGAGATTGAATTCAGGTCATCAGGCTTCTGTAGCAAGTGTCTTCACGCACTGGGCCATCTCCCTTACCTGTGCGATTGTTCTATTTTTGAAAGTTTCGCTATGTAGTCCAGGCTGACCTTGAGCCCATTATCCCCCTGCCTCTGTCTTCTTAGTGCTGGATTATGTGTGCCCCACAATACTTGGTTAGATTCTAGAATTTTTGTTTGTTTTGAGCCAAGGTCTCTTGTAGCCTACCTAGCCTGGCCCTGATTGCATTATGTAGCTGAGGATGACTTTGGACTTCTGGTCACACTGCCTCTGCTACACAAGTGCCGAGGTTACAGGTGTGTGTCTCTGCACTGAGTTTTGTGGGTGCTGGGATTGAATGTAGGACATTGTTCATGACAGGCATGCTCTCTAACAGCTGAGGAACAGCTAATCCCAGAAGCCTTGGTCTCTAATGTATAAGGAGAGAGACATCTTGTTGGGATGGAGAAGTAAGATTTAACGTCATCATATTTATTACGTTCTGGAACAACACACATTCACATCCTTTTGAGTACAGTACATTTGGCACAATAATGTTTACAATGAAATTACACTAATGGATGGCAAGAGATTAAAATCACATCCAGAAAGGAAAAAAAAAGTGTACAAAGAAAGCCTCACAATACAAAATAAAACCCCTAAAATTGAATACATTTTCTATTTAGCCAGAATTATTTTGCACATAATTTAAAAAGAGGTAATTTTTTTAGCCTTCTTTTATTTTTTAAAGCAAGAATGAATTGTGTTTTCACCTTTGGAGGAAAAAAAAATATGTTTCTACTTCACAAAGTCCATAAAGGAGAGGAATGGAGGAAATACTATCTTTCATGTAGGCTTTTGGCATTTTTTTGTACTCTTTTTTTTTTCTCTAAAAGAAAGAGAGTGAGAGTTGAAAAGATAAGGAACTGGCAGAAATGTATCAATGTGGCCATCCTCAACTTTGCTCTTTGTGTGATACTGGAGCCTGAGCACAGGGCTCTACACCAACCAGGCAAGAGTTCTACCACCAAGCCACATTCCCTCTACTAAGTTCTTGCTGAAAGGACTCAGTATTCACTCAAGGAACACACACAAGTGTAAGGTCTCCATTGGATTCAAATCTGCCAGTGTGAGAACAGCATTGGCCAGAGGCATCCTAGGCAGCCGGCTATGGGCACCAAAAGGGAGCCGGGGGCTGACTGCCTACTGCTTGCTGGTGGAGTGTATGGTTTGATTTCCCAGCCACAGTGCCAGTTGGCCGGGAAGAAGGGCCTAACCCCCTTGTCACATGAATACCACCAAGCCCTGGAAAACAGCCACTTGATACTGGCTGTCCAACGTTCACAACAGTAAAGGAAGCTGAGGAGAGAGAGGGAGAGAGAGGGAGGGAGGGAGGGAGGGAGGGAGGGAGGGAGGGAGAGAGAGAGAGAGAGAGAGAGAGAGAGAGAGAGAGAGAGAGAGTATATCTGAGTATGATGGGCGTATTATCATGTTTTTCTAAGCAATGAGATGATACCACCATGAAGATGTTTCTGTGCTTGTTAGCCACTCCAAAAGATAGTCTTCCCCCAGCATGTCAAGTCACTGAAGATAAATTAAATTAACCTAATGTTCTTCATCACTTCCCTGGTATGCCAAACATACAGATTGATACAGCATAGTATTTAATATTTGCAATCATCATAAGAACAGATCACAGTTACACCTGAGTTTTTCATTTAAAAAAAAAGAAAAGCAAAAGAGAACTGCAGGTCATCATCAGTAACAAAGGCTGTGGCCAGCCAGATGCAAATAGGGACACACTTAGTATGGGCTCAAAATAGTCACTGTCCAAGCTTGGCAACCACTATGGAGAACATTCCTCTCCGTCGGCCATCTCTATCAGGACGTGAAGGAGCACAGGAGAACCTGCTGTGAATTTCATATAGCTCATCATATGGTTACATCTTCAACCCCAAAGGAAATAAACAATTACAAAGGACCCCGGCCCTCCCTAGAAAGAAACATACCTCTCTCTCAGTAACTTGAACCAATAGCTGATAAGAGGATTGCACCTGGACATTATTATAGTTATTCTTTCATCGACTAAAGTTTTATAATATGCCTGAACATGCAGCAGTTGATACCTCTATATTCAATGAATTAATTCCACAGGCCTTGCAGCAAACACTATATACAAAAAAAAAAAAAAGAAAAAAGAAAAAAAAACAAAACAAAAAAAAAAAAAAAAAAACCAAACAAACTTCAAATGTACAAAAGGCCAAAAGCTTCATTGGTGCCCCTTAGCCACTCACAAGTATATATAATTAGGGGCAGTTGGGAAATCCACGTGCAACAGCTGGAATGGATTCCATTCCCTGCTAAATCAGTTCAGTAAAATAGGTAATCAATTGACCTTCAGGGAACATATACACAAAGTCACAGAGAACCCTTGGGAGTCAAAGACTAACACTGTCAGCGTATCTACAGGAGGTAACATCAGTCCGTTAAATAGAGTCCACGTGAGTTGCCATCGCATGTCACCAAAACTCTGGCCACATCCCACTACCTCGTCAGTCTTCAAATCATCTGCTCATCAGTCTCCTGACACCTTCTGCCTGACCCAGGCTGAGTTTCCTTCCTTGCATTCCCAAGCAGATACTTCATTTACACACTGAATGTCTCAAACCACAACACAGTGGTACTACCATTTTGTAGAAGTGCACAGAAAATAGAGTTTATGCTGGGAACTTGGGGGGAAGAAAACTTGGAGAGAGAACTTGGGAGTTGAGTTTTTCTGGAACCCCAGGGTCTTGGCTGTTGCTCTGGTGGCCTTTGTGCTCAGGGAGAATGGTCGTGATGAGAAGCCAGAGTTTCCTTTGCTCTCTTTGCAGTAGCCCTCATGTATCACTAAAGCATCAATAACAAACTTTGGACGACTGGATTCTCACTGTGTATTAGCCCTTTAATATCTACCTGCATTCACACTGGGATGTCTATCTTTTGGCCAATTAGAAAGTGAACTGGGTCACAGGTTTTTTTTTTTGTTTGTTTGTTTTTGTTTTAAATGTTATGCGTTCAAAATCAAAATGATTTCTTCCATGAGATACAAACGTACACAACTTTGGCATGCTCAAAAAAAGCTAAAACCAAAGCAAGCAGGAATGTGCAATTCCAGAGCAAACTGACACACAGTCGGCCAGTCTGAGCATCCCCAGGCTCCTCTCATCAAGGGCATGCCTTGGGGCACCTGCCCTCACAGGAAGAAGCACCAGTCTCTTGTCCTAGGTAGAAGGGCAGGGGTGGCAGGCTGGGGAACAGGAGGAATGAGAAAAGAGCGGAGTCAGGGTTCCATAGCCAGTGGCAGAGCCGGAGTCTTCGTGTTGGGTTTGTTTGATTCCTTTGTGATAAAAGAACTGAAGTTGCTTCAGCATGGCCGATGGACGGACAATCCAAATCCAGCACTGCACACAGCGGCCCACAGAGCAGACACAATTCAAATCATCTGTGTTCCTGGTTGAGTCTAGACCCAAGAGTGCCTTCTGGTCACTGGGAGGGTGGGGAAGGACATGGCCTGGGAGGAGGGGATTGCAATAAATAGAGTGGACACGGGACTGGGGCTCTGGGAAGGAGGAAGAGTTTGAGACCTTCTGAGCCTCTGTAACACGGGATTTTCTCAGCACCCTCCTGCAGCGTCAGCTAACTCCACCAGAAGCAGCTTCTCAGGGCATCATGAGGTCTTCACCAAAGTAGGAGAAGCCTTTGAATTCCTCTTGGTTAATCTGCTTCACGATTGCGTCATCCACAAGTGTAAGTACTGGCTCTTCCCGGGTAAAGTCTTGGTCGAAATTATTGACATCTCTTTTGGTTTTCTGTGGAGAGAAAAGAGAAGGTGCTGAGTTGAGGCTTGACTTCCCTCTTGAGGGGCCCCCTCCTCAGACCCTCCCACCTGGAGACTGGGCATCGAGCTGACCAGCCTCTCGCCAAAGCGAGCCTCTAACTACTGGGAGCAGATACAGGGTGGTTCCAATGAGGTACCAATGGATGGCCCCGGGACCCAGAGGTGAAGAGGAGGAGGAGAGCAAGAATGAGTTCAGGTGAGAAGGAAGAGGGTGCGTGAGTATGATGGAAAAGCAGGGAAGTGGGATTCCCACAGGCTGAGTGTGCATGTGCATGCGTGCGTGCGTGCGTGCGTGCGTGTATGCGTGTGCGTGTGCGTGTGCGTGTGTGTGTGTGTGTGTGTGTGTGTGTGTGTGTGTGTAGTGGGGTGCACCGCTTCCATCTCATATCCCCTGGAAGCATCTGCTGTAACTGTCAATCTCCATGAAGACAATCCTTGTTGTACCCAGGGGACAAACTTAAATTCATGTGCCCAAAGACTCCAGTGCTTTTTCTTCCCCCACAGATGGACCGGACAGTCCTGCCATCTCTGCATCAGATGACCTCCCTGAGTAGAAGGATGGGCCACCAGCAGGACATAGGGACGCCCTCATTACTGCCTGACTTTATGGTCCCCTGGCTTGGCCGTTATTACAATGTTGACTCAACACACAGGCTTGCTGTGTTTTCATACTTTTGTCTAGGCCAGTGGTCCTTAACCTGTGGGTCATGACCTCTCGAGGGAGGTGGAATAACCCTTTCATAGGGGTCACCTAAGACCACCGGGAAACACAGATATTTACATGAGGATTCATAACAGTAGCAACAAAATTTACTGTGATGAAGTAGCAACAAAAATAATTTTATGGTTGGGGGTCACCACCACATGAGGAACTGTATTAAAGAGTCACAGCACAGGAAAGTTGAGAACCACTGCTCTAGACCATAAGGTCCTTCTCTTGGTCAACTTTAGGTTGATGGCAGTTCTGCCACAGTAAATAAGCATCTACAGAATTAAGTCAGAAAACCTACGATGACTTATTCCCCGGCTCACAAGGACAAGTTAGCTAGTTGTTCAAGTTCCCGGAGGAAATCTGTGTGTTCCTGGTTTCTAGGGCTTGGGTAGAGGGCAGCAATCAATGAACCCACATAGTCTGGTTGGGGGACAGGATCAGGAAGTGTCAGCTATACCCTACCTTAAAGGGCTTACAGATGAGTAAGAGGGCCAGTGTGCCTGTCTGGGATGTGCTGTTTTAGCTGGAAAGAACTTCCACTGAGAAGTCAGGGTTTGGCTAAGGCCTGAAGAACAGTTTAGAATGTGGTGGTATAGATGTGAGGAAGGTGGGATAAGGCAGGGGTCAAGAACATACAACACGTATGCACAGGACAGTGGGTCTGCTAAGCTGCCTGGGCCAGAGCCTGGTGAGGGATGGTCTGGAGGTTTACGGCTGGAGTCTGACCACAGAGGCCTTCAATGCCAATCCCACAGTACTGAGCACAGTATGGGATACAGTGGAGGCTGGAGGCCCACTAACAGTGCCTTTTTGGCCACTGGTTAGCTGGTACACTGGTCAATTGGTACACTGGTCAACTGGTTAGTGACCTAGATGATGAGATACACTTTATAGAAAGGTTAGTCATTATTTAAAGGAAGATTAATAATGAAATATGCTATTCTCAATGGAAACTTGTAACCTGAAAGTAAGTAGTCTGTGAAAAAAAGTATCTTCGAGGCAAAGCTATATGTTGTGTTTGTTTTTGGACAGTTGCCATGCATGTGAACAAATTCAAATCTCTGAGAAATTCTAGAAGAAAGAAACCTGGTCCATTTTGCTTAGGCTTGACTTCCTCAAACTTGACATGAAACTTTCCATCCCGAGCTCCTGAATAACGTATTCAAACCTTTCCCTAGAGGAAAATTCTGCAGGGAAATTGGGAGAAACTATTCCAGAGCTTCTCAACACATCTTCACATTCATTCACTCATTTGATCCTTGCACTAGGCGAGTATTTTGATTCCAGTTTTACAGCAGAGGAAACTGTGACTCAGAGAGGTTTGGTGGCTTGGCTGGGGTTCCCCAACTGGGAGAGAGCCAGACCCATATCCAGGTCTCAGCATGATGCCTCCTCCCCAAGTAGAACTTACGGAGATGTGAACCCTGTAGAAATGGGATGGCGTACATGACAAGGGTCAAGTCCAACCAGGAGACAGTTTTTAGAAGAATTCAATAGACTTTTGAAAAAAAAAAGTTGGAAGGGCCTGTCACAGGCCAATAGGGAGACTGGGAATCATAGTGAGAGCGTATAGAGCATGGGGAGGCTGGCAGAGGAGCCATTCCAATGATTAAGATTAAACAGAATGATGGGCAGGAAGGAGCAGGGATGAGCTACTATTCTGTCCTTAGTACAAGGAGTCCTGACTGACACTGTCTCTTTGGCCTTGAGCTGCAGAGTTTGGGTCTCAGAGACTGTGAAGGAGGAGAGAGAAGACAAAGAGAATGCAAGAAATGTCCAGAAACAGGATCTGTCACTGTGGATGTCTGTGGTCCCTTCAGCAGGGGAACTCAGACACAGTGTGGTCTTCTCCGACAGGAAAGCTGGCCTAGGGCAGGACTGGCTGTTCTCCTTCTGGGGTAGCAGAGCCAGAGGAAAGGGAGGTCCTGAGCAAAGAACTGCTTCAGAGAGAGACAACAAGGGTGGTCCCTAGGGTGATGCAAACAGGCTGTGGGGCGGCGATGGCTGTGGAAAGAGTGTAGCAGCAGCTCTTTTGGGGACTCTCTGTGGAAGGAGGGAGGGGTTGTAGAACTAAAGGATGGGAGGGCTGTGCTGGATGAAGGCTGGCCAGAGGGAGTTAGAGGTGGAGAGAAGAGAGGAGTAACAACTTGTAAAGCACCAGGCACTGTCCAAAGGGCAACCAAGCGGCACATACTCTGGGGGCTGGAGTGAAAGGTTCCAGGGAGGGTGAAGGATCCATAGAATAGAACAGGAGGAAAGATCCATTTGGAACACAGTTAAGGATAAACTGGGATTCAGGGCAGGGACACCTCCTTCCTGGTCCACCCTTTCAACTAGCCACCAAGGAGGGCAGGGTGCACATAAAGAACCTCAGAAAACCCTACACTCTTCGGCATTGGTTGTTCTTGTTGACTTAACTGCTCGTATTTCGTCAGTCAGTCATTAGTGACAGATTAGCGCTCCTTACTCATGGAAACTGGTTTGCTTTCTTGAGGTCAGCTGGGCACAGCAATGGAGCTACAGCCTACGATGTGTCCAAGCTTCACAACTCACTGGTTCTGTGCTTGGAGAACCGGGCTCTGGGGCTATATCTAGAGATGACTGAATCACGAGCTGGCTTGGAGAGTAATTTAGCTCAGTTCTGGGTTTCTCTCGGGAATTCCAGAATCACACGAGTGCATTCCAGAGAGCAGGTCATTTCCCCCTCCCACAAGTCATCTAGGAATACTGCTGGGTAACCCATGTCTTGCACAGGACAGGCAGGCATTCTGCTCTCGAGTCACATCTCCGTGCCACATCTCCGTGCCAGAGGATGCTGTTCTTGCTGACCTCTACAGACCGGTCACAGCTCCTTGCACAACTTGGCTCCTGGCCCTATTTCCCTTGGAGACATTTCAGGGGCACGTTAGTTACCCATTTCCAATTTAAATAGCCCCAATGGGATGCAATTCCTGACTGTTGGAGATGGGAGGCTTGGGATGTTTTTCAAAGCACCCTCTTTCACTGTCTATCACTGGCATACAGGCAGCATAGCATCCCCCAAATCAGAAAGGGCTGACACTGTGTCCTTCACTCACTAATTTTATTCTTTCCAATACTTCTGCTTGCTTCACAGTATACCCAGGACTCAACTCCAGTTCAAACTCAGACTTTCAGAGATATTGCCTACTCTGTCCTCGGTCAGTCCATATGCCTTCCCAGTGCTCATACTGTGCAGCCTGAGAAGTGACACCGGACACACAGAACATCATTCTGACTCCACAGACCTTCCTCTTCTATACAGCCTTTCCTACAACCTCTGGGCCACACTCAGGCAAGGACGCATGGAGAAAAACAAAGGCCACTGTCACGGATACTGTCCTTCCCTGCTTACAGGACATTGATGTTAAGCTCCGTGGGTACTTTCTGTCTGTGAAACTGTGGTGGTGACAATGCCTTATAGGCTGCCAGGTGTATTGGATGGGTACATAGCTGTGGGCACCGTGGGCCATGGCTCACATCACACACCTCTCAGGTGTGTCCCTGCAGTATGCCACTGATGAGCTAGGGGACAATCCTGCATTTCTCTCTATGCCTCCAAACCCTAAGCCAGCGCTACCTTGGGGCCTTCCAGCACTTTCTTTACTGATCTAGATTCTTGTATGGTGCCTCACTACTCTGCGAACCAAATCCCAAGATCCTATGCTTGCTCACTTCTAAGGCCTTTAGGATCCTGTCCCCTGTGCACCCTGATATCACCTCTGGACCCTGCTGACCCAGAAGATGCTCCACACTCACAGGGCTTCTTCATGCCTCTGTCCTTTGCACAGCTCGCCTTCTGCCTCGTGTACACCTCTCTTCCTTGCCTGTAGGTCATCTCCTGTTTCTCTCTCCCATCTCAGTGTGAATGTCCTTCCTTCAGGAAGCCTTGCTTGTCCCCCGCGAGTGGTCTGAGAGGAGCCTTCGGTGGACGCCCTACCACTTCTGCATTCGTATACACCGTGGACCTCCCTATGAACCCTATGACAAGCAGGGATGGGCTCGAACTCACCATTCCATCCTCAGCCCTATGCCTGTCATTGATGGACATCCATGGGCATCTGCTGGAAGAAATGAATGAGCCTCTCCTGCTGCTCCTGTATCTAAACCAGCAAAGCGACCTGGATTTAGGGCCAATGGCTGCCACTCTGCCAGAGGGGTTTGTCCACTGGGGAAGCAGAGGCAGGAGTGGGGTGGAAGCTAATGTCTGACTCATGAGGAGTATGCAGTTGGATAGCCCAGACAAGGACTGAGCCCCAGGGGCCCATGAGTGGCAGCTAGGCCTAACTGATGGGTTCTCTAGTCCTAGTGCCCCAGGCACAGATTTAGCTCTCTAATTGCTTCTATAAGACAGGGACAGTAACCAGCTGGGGTTTGGGGAAATTCCATCAAGGCAAATGTGTTTAGGGCCTTGATGGGGATGGATGTTAGAGGCCAATGCTAGGGAAAGCAATTCCTACTTCCTCTGGCCTTTCTTCAGTAATGGAAGCTGAGGCTCAGGAGAGCCAAACCTGACTCCAAGGAAGAGGCATGTTTCTGGCATCTACATGGGGGATGGAGGAAGAATCTGGGGGGAGCAGTTTCACAGCGCCCCACATCTGAGAGACTCCACTCAAGAAACAAAGCCCCAGGAACCCGACTTATCCTTCAGGCCAGGAGGCCCCCTGGGTAGCATGGTAGACCCCAGCCAGCACCAAGATGGGCTCCGGCTACTTTTTGTCTGGCAAAGACGATTCTCTCACAGCTCTCTCTCACACTGAGCTCATAATGCCAGCTCTTGGAGGAGCTGTGCTGTTCGCCTCTGGGACATCTGCCTCCGTCCTACTCTGATGTCCAGATTAGCTGATGACTGTGCTCCTACTGACTGTGTCATGGGGCTGGCCCTCAAGTGTCTGTCCTGCCGGTCCCTCTCATGCTCTTCCTCTGTTTGTTGTGAGTGACAGCGACAACACAGCACAGTGGTGGAGCCAGGAAACTGCGCCTCACGGCTGTGACTAGAAATAAGGGTACAGGATGCCGGTAATGGCCTCTGTTAGGTTCCTCAAGTCTCCCTCAACACCAGCATTTCTCACCTCCCTCTCTTCCCAAGTCCCCACGAGACTGCCTTTTGCAGGTGGCATTTGTGTCATATGGGTCACACCCTTCTTTGATAGTCCTTGAAGTCCCCACTGAAAAGTGGGTGACAGGGGAGACTTCATGTTTATGAGCTTGAAATAATTTTTGTTTCATCTATCCAATCCCTCTGCTTTAAAAATGTCAATATTCTTAAGTTTCACTCTGTTTCCCCTTTCATAGAACGTTCCAAAGTGTAAAAAACAAACAAACAAACAAACAGGAATTTCAATCAGGGAAGTGATTTTTCAACATCTGTTAACTGGCTCTTTGGACACGCACGCCCATTATAAACACATGCTCACCAACAGGGCATCTGTAAACACGCTGGTATGTGAAATTAAGTGGTTTGATTCCAGAGCTCTGAGTAGCTAAAATGACGGTTGGAACAGAATTTCAAGTCAACTCTCAAGTTAGAAATTTCTCTAAACATAATCCTTTACAGCTTCTCCTTTATTTATTTACTATTTGTTTATTTATTTATTCATTCATTCATTCATCCATCCATTTATTTATTTTTATTTATTATTTCTATTTATTTATTTATTTATTTATTTATTTATTTATTTATTTGAGGCAGGGTTTCTCTATGTAGACCTGGCTATCCTGGAACTCGCTTTGTAGATCAGGGTGAACTTCAACTCAGAGACCTGCCTGCCTTTACCTCCTGAGTGTTGGGACTAAAGGCAGGTGCCACCACTTCCGGCTTAGCACTCATTTCTAAAAATCTTGTCTACAAGGGTGATATTGGGACCTCGTTCAACGGAGGAATACACACACTTAGAGTACTTTTCCATGTGCCGGACGTGAGCGGGCTCCATGTGACTTACCATTCTCTCTCTAAACATCCACAAATGAATTCTCATGAAAACGTGTAGACCCCTGCTTTAAGAATGCCCAGCTCAGCGCTGCTAAGGAGGCTCAGTGGGTAGACACCTGCCGCCAAACCTGAAGACCTGAGTTGGATCCCCAGGACCCACACGGTGGAAAAAGAGGACCAGCTTCTGAAATCGTCCTCTGACCTCCACGTGCATGCCCCATACACATAAGCAATACATGTAAAATAGTAAAAATCGCATCCATGTAGAAATAACCCTGTATTTTCCTAAGTACTATTCCAGAATGTAGGGGACCCTGTGCCTGTCTCTGACTGTTTGGCTTTGCTGGTCTGTTTTTTCATGTTCACGTCAGCACAAGCCGGGGCAGACACAGCAGAACCTTCAGCAACAGGACCTAGAGCAGTGGTTGAATTCCAGACCCACACAGGAATCACCAGGGAGGGCCTTAACCGACATGGTCGGTGCTTACATCCAGAGTCTGCTTAACTGGTCTGAGGTCTGGCCTGGGCATGAGCCACTGGGATGACTAATAGCTTCATGAAAAAACTAACTGATTCCTTTCTCTTGGCTTCGGTTCCCTCTAAGCAGTTCTTGCCCTAATCTCTGTATTTTGAATATGTTTCTCTTTGGGGGAAAATTCATTGCACGCATAATCATGGTCTTGCTTCATTTAGCTTTGTCCTTTGGGGTTGTGTGTGGTGAGTGTGTGTGTATGTGTGTGTGTAAGTGTGTGCACGCTGAGTGTGTATGTGTGTGTGTGTGTGCTGAGTGTGTGTCTGTGGTGTACATATGTGTGTATTATGTGTAAGTGTGTGTTGTGTGGTTTGTGTGTTATGTGTGTGTGTGGTGTATGTGTGTAGGTGTGGTGAGTATGTGTGTGTGCTGAGTGTGTGTGTTGTGTGTGTATGGTGTGTATGTGGTGTGTGTATGTGGTGTGTGATGTGTCTCTGTGAGCGTGTGGTGTGTATGTGTTGTGTGCTGAGTGTGTATGTTGTGTGTGGTGTATGTATATGGTGTGTGCAAGTGTGTTTTATGTGTTATATGTGGGGTGTGTGTGGAGGTGTATATGTGCATGTGTGTATGTGTTGTGTGTGTGTGATATATATGTGTAGGTGTGGTGTGTGTGTGCTGAGTGTGTGTGTGTGGTCTATGTGTTGTATCTGTATGTGTGTGTATGTATGTAGGTATAGTGAGTATGTGTGTGTGTGTTGGGTGTGTGTGTGCTGAGTGTGAGTATGTGTGTGTGTGGTGAGTGTGTATGTGTGATGAGTGTGTGTGTGTGGTATGTGTGTATGGTGTGTATGTGGTGTGTGTATATAATATAGGTGTGGTGAACATGTGTTTGTGCTGAGTGTGTGTTGTGTGTGTGTGATGAATGTGTATGTGTGTGGTATGTGTAGTGTGTGTGTGTGTGTGTGTGTGTGTGTGTGTGTGTGTGTGTATAGGAAGGTGCTGGGGATAGAACCCTTCACTTCATGCATGCTCAGCAAGTATTCTACCACCCAGCTCCCACGCAGCCTAGTCACTGTTTAACAGAGGCTCTTGGTCTATCAAAAGCAAATACAGCTGTACAGAAACCTAGGCCTTGCCCCAGACTTAGGGAACTCGGCTCTGCAGTGTGGGGCTCAGCATCTGCACTTTGAAAGCTCTGAGTAATTCAGATGCACAGCCTTGTTCAGGCTACGTATGGAGAGGTAGGCCAGTTTTTTTTTCCTTAGCAGTTTCAAAACAGACTTTTTGATATTGCAAAGCTTATTCAGGAGTCTACAGTTCTGGATTTAGCTCCTTGAAGTTCATGTGGGCATTCTTTTCAGTTTCCTCCCTTCTATTCATACTTGATATTCCTTTAAAATAAAATAAAATAAAATGGAGACATCTGAAAGCTCACCAGTGAATCCCATTGGCTTCTTTCTAAGTCACTTTTGAGAGGCAGGATCCTCAGTGGCTAGCCTTCACGCCCGCTGCCCAACCACCTACATCAGTGGTCTCAACCTGTGGGTCGTGGCCCCCACAGGGTTACATATCAGATCTATACATTATGATTCCTAACAGTAGCAAAATTACAACTATGAAGTAGCAACGAGATAATTTTATGGTTGGGGGTCATCACCACATGAGGAGCTGTATTAAAGAGATAAAGGTTGAGAACCCCTAATCTAGATTCTATTTGTATATGTTGTGAGTTGACATGTGGGTGGCTGGGACTTGAACCTCTGGAAAAACAGCCAGTGCTTTTAACTGCTGAGCCATCTAGCCCCCTAGATTTTATTCTGGATTCTCCAATTACCAACACGTCTAGGCTTGGGCAAATTATGTCATCTCTGTGTCCTCATTTATTCAGTCATAAAATAGGGGCATCAGTACTGCTCCCCACGCGTTTGCTATAAGGATCAAGAGACTGAATACACACACACTCAAGTGGGAACACTCAATGCCATGGAACAAAGCAAATTATTAGCACGGTCCTTCTCAAACACAGGTCAACGCCGTCAAGATGGAACAAACGGCATTATCTATCTGGTTATCCGGGGAGAGGCTTTCTGTCTGGTGTCACTTAGCAGCACTGTCCTTTCGTCTCCCGTGCCCACTAAATCTAGAAGTGACCCGCCTTCACTGACAGCAATGAGCCAAATGTGTGCCCACTTAAAAGAACCTTCAATCAGTTCTATTTAAGAATATATATGTATACACAAATACATATGTATATGCAATAACAATTGACCAAATTTGAAGGAGAGTGGGGAGGGGTATACGGGAGGGTTTGGAGGGAGAAATAAAAAGTTACAACCTTAAAAAATAAGCAAACATAAATGAGAAAAAAGAAAACAAGACAGGACCTTCCTTTTGCGCCTCACTCCTGCCCGCCCCCCATGCTCCCTGATATAAAATCCACGGTAGTGGTATGTCCACTGTACATCCCAGTGGACCATCTTTACACTTTCTGAAACAAGGCACCGTGAAGAAAAGCAAACGGCAGAAGCCAGATTTTGCTTTGAGCACTGCTTCCCGTGACATCAGAGTTGCTGCTTTCTATGAAGAACACACACACACACACACACACACACACACACACACACACACACACGGAGTGCTAGGAGCCTGGGGCACTGGGCGTGGCAGAGCCGGACACACCGGGGACAATGTGCCTCTGGTCCTGATGCCACCTGCCAGGGACCAAGACTCAGGTCCTGAGGTCGTTTCAATTTCTCAGAAGTGGTCCCACTGGCATTCTCCTCTTTAATCTGATGTCCAGAATTAGCCAATTCAGTCTTCCACAACGATCCATTCTCCTAACCAAACGGGCCATCGTCCTGGAGTTGTGACCGCTACTCTTATTTCATAAAGTTCCTTGAACCTTGGACGGGAGAAGGAAGCCAACACCAATTTCCCTTTAAAACATGAATGATGAGCTTTACAGCAGCTAAATTCAGAACCCTTCACTCGGGTTCCTGGCCCCTCCCCGGTCTAAAGAGGGAAAAGGGGGCTTGGGGGAGGTGTTTGGTACACAAAGATGGGAACCACAGGAGCCAAAGATGGGGGACCCCACATGACCCACCACAATCTGGCAGCTCTCCTCTCTACCTACTTCTGTGGGGGCATTTTGAGCATGTGTGCATGCATTCTCTCTCTCTCTCTCTACACACACCCGCATGCACGCGCGCGCGCGCACACACACACACACACACACACACACACACTTCCTTTTTGAGACAGGGTCTTACTCTATAGCCTGACTGGCCTAGAACTCAGTCATCCTCCGTCTCTTTAGCGTTAGGATTGCAGGCATGCCCCATCATGCCCAGGGATATTCATATACGTATATTTATTTGCAAGTATATAATAGATACATGTATAGATATATGCATTTATATGTAACACACGTGCATCACAGTTTTCTTTTTAATCTGGTATCTGTGTGTTCTCACACATGTGTGTGCACATAGGTGGAGGTCTGACAACAACTTCCTGGTGTAGGTCCTGGTCTTCTCCCTGGTGAAGCAGTCTCTTGTTTCTGCCTCTGTGCTCTGCACTCCAGGCTGTTGGTCCCTGAGCTTCCGGCTGAGCCTCCTGCCTCCACCTCTCATCTCACTTTAGGGGTGCTGGGATTACAGGGGTGTGCCACTGCATCCAGCTTTTCACACGGGCTCATCACGCTTGTGGACTCCACACTTTCAGATGACGAGACATCTCCCAGCCCATTGTAATCCATCAACTAATTAATTAATTTTTACTTCTTTATTTTTGCAGACAGGGTCTTTGGTAGCCGAGGCTGACCTTGGACTTCCGATCCTCCCTACCTCCACCTCCCAAGTGCTGGGATTACGGGTGGAGGTCACTACACCTGGCTACCAGTGTCGTTTGAAAATGAACCAAATGGCCTCAGCCCGCCGGCCATTCTGAACAACAGACCACAGCTGAGTTCTGTCAGGTCAGCAGTTGGATGGAATTCACCCCTCCTCCTCTCCTCCTAGCTATTGCTTGCTGAACTGTTCATTTTTTTTAAATAAAGAAATCCCATTTGCAGGGTTCCTTTAGGAAAAGAAGGCGCAAAGCAGCTCTAGAATCCCAGCATGACCCACTCCTCTCCTCACCCCTAACAACTATTTCCAAAAGGAAGAGGGCTCAGCCAGTTACTATTTCTGCATTAGCTGGGCCTCGTAGACAACCATCGGCTGCTGTCACAGGAAGGGCAGGTGGTCACATAACCTCAAATGCTTGTTGGCATGCTCTTTGAAAAAAAAAAAAAAGCCAAAAGACAAAACTATAGTGCTGGTTTGGAAGCTTCCAGAAGGAAGGGGGTGGGACCCAATGCCCAACTCCCCGGTGGCTTCTGCTCCCACAGAAGCAGGAATCACGTTCCTTGTCATCTGCTACTGGTGAGATGAGGAGATTGAAGGCTATTTCCCAAGTACTTCCACCGTTGTCCACATTCTATGGCTTGATCGTTCTAAGCGAATGTAGAGTGTAAAGGGGGGGCTTCTGAATCTGGGGTCCAGACTGGGACAGTCCTCTCTGTGCACGTCAGTGGACACTCGGAGGCCTCTGAGCATATCTGCGAGGGTGTTTGCCCAGAGAATGTTAACTGAGGAGGGGGAAGACCCACTCTGAACGTGGGTGGCACCATCTCTTGTGCTGGTGGCCCTGGTCTAAATAAAATGGGGAAAGGGAGGGAGCCAGGTAAGCATGCCCTTCATCTGTTCCAGTCACCGTGCCTTCCAGCCATGGTGGTCTGCGTCCTGTCTAATGGTGAGCCCAGGAAACCTTGTCTTTCCTAAGCTCTTAGGTCAGGCATTTTGTCACAACAATACGTGGACGAATTTTTCTAAAAGGCCAGCCAGCTAAATAAACATGTTAGGCTCTGTGAGCCACGTGGTCTCTGTCGCAACCACACCATGACTCCACTCCTGTAGCACAAAGGCATTATGGACACGAAGCAACTGAATGACCCTGGGGAGCATCCCAATAAAACTTTATTCGGATTCCGACGTCAGAATCTCACACCTGGAAGAGGCTGTTGATTTGAGGTGGGAATTCAGGGTCTCAGGAACATACAACACGATACAGCTGTGTCTTATGTAGTGGCAAATTTAGGTTTTCCCGGTGAGAATGTACTGTGTTAGGTTTTTGATGCGGTGGTATACTGGTTTAGAGTTGAGGTACCGTTCAGCGGTAGAACACTTGTCTTACATGCAAGATTCTGGGTTCATCCTCAGTACTGCCATGAGCATCACTGATTGAAGCATGCCCTTATAAGAGCTGATTTTCTGTGGTACCACAGCTCTCTCTGAATAACACACACAGGGAAAAGCCCTGAGAAGGTTCCCAGGACACGAGGATCCCCTCAGGCTTCAATGACTATATTATGCCCCATAGGGGAGGCTGTAAAAAAGAAGGGGGTCTCCTCCTGGAAAACAGACCATGTGGAGCCAACTGAGACCATTAGCTCCAGGCACACCTTTTGCCAATTCTTGGAAAAGAGGCTTTGTGGGCAGTGCTCACAGCCTAGGCCTGCCCGGCATCCATGAGAACACTTTGGCTTGGGCCGTTTGGCTATAGAACTTGGCAACAGAAGTATAGAACCTAAATTCCAGCTAAGAGTCATGCGGTGCCAACTGAGTCCCACACTGCCCTACTAGAGTGCACAGGAACACCACTAGGTTTAGAATTCACAACTGGCCTGTGAGCCATGGTGCCCCAGGAAAACTAACAGCACCCAGAGCAAGGAGGCCTAATGTGCAAACTCCCCTGTGAATGAACTCTACAGAGCCCAGCAGAGAGCACCAGGCCCCCCTTTTTTTTTTCTGGTTGGGAGGCTGAACCACCCTTCAAGAGCAGAACTGAGGACAGAGAGGGTTAATCCTCTTTCACAGTGCTGTGTACCAGTCCTGAGACCTGCTGCAAAGGGCAGGGGTCTTTTGGTGCCCTGTGGGAAAGGAATGCCCTTTCTTGGGGAACCATCCCAACAGCCACTGGTCCTGTCTCACACCCGCCCCTCCCTTCCT
>CABHPP010148465.1:0-40129 GCA_902168425.1 Peromyscus attwateri
GTAGTGTCTAAAGGGCAGCTCCAGCTACTAATTAAGGATAGAACTATAATTACTTTCACTATAAAAAAAATTGGGAAAAAAATGTGTCCTGATAGATGAAAGGGTTAGGGCCTCCTCAGGGTTCAAAGTTCCTTAGGCCTCATTACTGAAAGATAAATTTGGTCATCATGACTTAGAGGACTCCGGAAGTGGACATGGGAAGCATCCCCACCCCACCTCCCCAAACACAGGAGGTATGACTCACTGCTGGTGCACAGGGCATTTTCTGGGAGATCAAGAGGTCTGGAGCTAGCTCAGGGTAATGAGCCTTGGGTCAGACCATAATCATGGTTATAGGTTAACTGGTTAAACTTGGGAGAGCGTATGATCAAAGTGTGTGTGTGTGTGTGTGTGTGTGTGTGTGTGTGTGTGTGCATGTGTGAGTGTGTGCATGTCTGTGTGAAAACTTATGAAAGAATAAATAAACATTTTTAAAGAACGCATTAAACTGACTAGCTCTGTTGTGTCCACATGGTGGCAGCACTGAGAACAGGGGAACGGGGATAGAGGAAGGGGAGAAAGGTCAGGCTCCCTGCTTGCCCTGCAGTATGAAAGGCTGATGTTGTATGGGTGCTGTGCCAACGCTCAGTCTTTCTTTATGATAGCTGGGCTGTGTCCTACCCTTCCAAAGGCCACTCTCAGTGGACCCCTAAAGTGTGAGCAGTTGGTGGTGGTTGTGTGATGGCCGGAGGAGGAGGGCTCTAGGCAGAGCATTCTCCTAGCCTAGTGCACCCTCTGAAGCTGGTTATGGGAAGATGTGGAGCTAAAGGAGTGTTAATACTAAAAGTGGTTTCTGAGCCTTAGCCTCACTGTGATTCCATTTATCCATTATAATATCTGTCTGTCTGTTTTAACGGTTTGGCTTCCAGTGTTGAAAACGCCACGGTAACCTATCACTTGCAGTTCGGAGTTCCAGCTGAAGATGATGGCTTCATGGAGTACATGATGAGTGAAGAGCTTGTGCTTGGCATTATGAGACAGAACCTTCACGATAAGAATATATCCAGTTGTGAGAGTCTCGGGCTTGATCCGGAATCTCTCTTGCTCTACGGTAAGTAGAGAAAGCCAAGAAGCGAGACTTGGAATGATGAGCAAGTGAAGAGACTAGGGCAGGTGGCCTGGTTTGGCAGTGTTGATGCCTTACATTGTATCAAATCATTTATCCATTCACTCTTCCTCAAACCACTCTCTTGCTCTGGAGCTTACAGCCCATAAGCAGACAGAGTAGTGAAAAGGCACCATAGGAAAGAATCAACCATGGTTACTGAGAACCCCACTGCAGAACAGCAGCCTCTCTCCATGTAGTGTCCACCAGGGTCGATGTGAGTACCTCCGCCTAAGCCAGCCACCCAACACCACGTTCCTTGTCAGTTTCTCCTGGCACACTGAAGGTGGTTGGAGGTGCTCAAACTTTAGCTGTTGTCACGGTTAGATTCCAAAGAAGTGCCAAATGTCAAAATGCCTTCACTATCCAAAAGGCTCCAACATATTTATCACCGATCATACCAAAATATATGAGTATCCATTTATTTTGCAAATAAAAAAATATGAATTATTTTGCAAGTAAGTGAGTCTTTTGAAGAATATTTAGCATGCATGCATACCTACATACACGCCTGTGTGCATTTGTGCAGGCACACAGAGAGTAAAGTTTCTCTGTTCAGAATTGACGGCGATCCCAATTTGGCTTAAGATTTTTATACTCAGACTCAATAAAACCATATATAAACACAAATGTTCAAAGCTATTTTGGTTTTTGGAAATTAGTGACTGGCCTAGTTTCACTTCTGTGGCTGGGATAAAACCCAATTTCAGGTTCCAGTTCGTGACTGCAGGGAGCTCAGGGCAGCAGGAACTTCCAGTTTCTAGTCACATCAGAGCCACCATCAAGAGCAGAGGGGAATGAACACATTCACACTTAGTGCTCAACTATTTCCTCTACTCTTGCAGAATCCAGAGCTCCAGATTGGGGAAATGGTACTGCCCACTTTCAGACGGAGCCCTCTCACATCAGTTAAGAAAATCAACACAGCATCCCCCCCCCCCCCCCCCCCGCCAGCTGCTCCCTCCCCCCAGACACACAGGCCAAGCTGACCTAGTCAAGCCCTCGTTGAGATTCTTTTCCCGGGTGATTCCGTTTCAGGTCATGTGGACAATGGAAACTAAGGCTGGCAGTAATTTTGGTTTGTCTTCTTTCTAGAATGAAGTGGTGGAGGTTGGTCTGTGTCGGAAAGCAGCGCTCTGCAGTTTCAGAGTGAAGAGAATTCAGAAACTTACCTAGTAGTGGCCAGAAGGAGGAGATGGGTCCTCCCACTGATTCTGCACCAATAGGAAGTCTGGCTCCATATCCAGAATTCGTGAAAGCTGTTCGTAAGAGCTGTCCCAGTGGGGGTCAGGTGCTAGATGGGGTCTGGGATGGATCAAAGATCCCACAGCATGAGGTTCCTGCCTCCTTTGAAGCACTGGCTGCCTCTACTCACACATGGATGCTATTCCTGTAGAGCAAGGATAGTACCTGGCTTTGTTTTAGGCAGGTTCTGTTAGCCTGAGCTGATGGGGCAAGGCGAAAGCAAGTAGTAAGGGGAAGGAGGGGGAAACCGAGTCAGTTGGTCATTCAAGCTGGAGTCCCACACACAATTATATTTGATGGGCCCCTAAGCTAAGGGTGGGAGGAAGAGAAAGGTACTTCCAAGACCTAAGGAGCGTAGCTCTTCATCTACCTCCACTACCTCCACCTGTATAGGTGTATGAACAGCTGAGCTGAGGCACATCACTGAGTGTTACATATAGAAATACGTTCCGATGTGTCTTGTTTCTCTTTTCTTTATTGTTCCTGAGATGCCTCAGTATCTTTTTTTGAAAACATAAGTCTGTGAGTTTTGAACATGCACTGTCCTTTAAGAGTGTTTATTATTGTTATTGTAAAAGTCATCAAAGGATCATTAGGACTACTTAATTCCTGCTACTGATACCACACACTGGCTTTGCATCACCTGGTGCCACCAGCCTTCCTGTAGGACAGTTTCTTGAGTTGTTGCGTGTGTGTCTTATGGCAGATGGTCGCTAAGCAGAGGATCGCTCTCTGTTTGAAACTGTCAAAAGAGGCATGCCTGTCCCTTGGAAGGCCAGGAGGAAGTTCGTGACTGTATCAGTCCTCTGTACATAGAGAATGCCTGTCATGAGGGAATGGAATATTTGTTTTGTTGGGGAAATTGTCTTCCTGGATATTTTCTGGGACAGAGGTTTTTCTCATTGTTGTGTAATGAGAAATCTCCTAGCCTGATACCTCAGATGGACTAGCCATGGATGCAGGTCAGTGCGGCAGGCAGCTACGCGAGCCTGTGTCAAGTGTAGGCTTCTGGACAATGTGAATTTGCTTTCTTATTTAACTACTATATACTATAGTAATAATAATTGCTATATTGTAATTTATTGTTTCATTTTCAGTATGGTTCCTTAAACTACTGAAGCAGGTGGATGTTTCTTCTTCCCCTTTTATTTTTTACACGTCAAATGTGAACCTCCCTATGCGTGTACTCTTTTGAAAGCAATGAGGAATTTTAATACAAAATGATTTTAAAACATGTACAATAAATTATTTTTGCAAATGTGTTGGTTTATCATCTGCCTCTCAGGTCTTCCATCCCTAAGGCCATGTGTCTAAGGCCATGTGTTAGGTGGGCATTTTGCAGAAAATGGGGGATAAAAGTGACTGTGTGCACGGAGTCAGCTTCCTCTTCTGTGTGAAAAAGATGAAGGCCATCTTGGGCTGGGATTGGCTGTGCCCTCTCATTTCCAGGGCGAGTGGGAGGAGTTTGCCCTCCCCCGCTTCTCTGTGGTTCTTCATAGGCTGAGTGTTACAGTATCAATCTGCATTGTCCCCCACAGGCTTATGTGTCAAACACTTGTTTCACAGCAAGTGATACTGTTTCGGGAAGCTGTAAAAACTTTAGGAGGGTCGGCTCACTGGCCAAAGGAGACGGCTGGAGGCAATCATTTGAAGGTTGTAGCCCAGTCCACTTTGTCCAAGCTCCGTTTTCTGTTTCCCAATCCACCACAACGTGGAATCCCCCTCCATGTGCTCTTGCTGCCGTTAATTGCACTTTCCTGTCACGATGGACTGAAACCATGAGCTAAAATAAATCTTTTCCCCATTGGGTAGGGCTGGAAGGATGGGTCTGTTGGGGTTTGGAGATGGTGTTTGCCTTGTTTCTTTTTTTTTTGGGTGGGGGGAACACTAAAATGTAAACACCGTAGTTTTGATTTTTTGATCACTTGACCATAGAGAAGACTTTCCAAGCTTTGACTTTTGGGTGCAATACATTATGGGTAACTAAAACGTACTGAGATGTTTGGTAAAAATAATCCCATGCACATATACTTGTTTTGTTGTAGAAGGTAAGTTGTGTGGTCACCACACCTCTTAATGACAGGAATAATGCCTGGCACATCATAAGGTTCAACAAGTACCTGAGAAATAATTGGAGGACTTAGGTAAAAAAACTGTTGCTTTCAGGAAGTCATTTAGCTATGGATAGAACACTTGTCCTGTTGTCAACAAAATTTCTAGCTATGTGTCCAAATTTTTAGCTTGGCAATTTAATTTTTTTTCTAAAGATGTTTTTCATCTTTTAAAAATGTTTATTTATTTAGTTTTATTCATGTGTCTGTGCTTGAGTGTATGAATGTGCCCCACGTGTGTGTGTACGAGTCCAAGGAGATCAGAAGAGGGCAGCAGATCTCCTGGAACTGGAATTGTAGGCAGCTGTGAGTGTCACATCGGTGGTGGGACTGACCCTAGGTCCCCTGCAAAAGCAGCAAGCATTTTTAATCACTGAGCCATCTCTCTAGCCACCTGTAGATGTGAGTCGTTTGTTTTTGTGCGTGCATAGCGGATGCCCGTGAAGAAGACAGTCAAAGAAGTTGCTAATGTTATTAGACAAACAGGATCTGCATGTATGAAACAGGAAACAGCAGAGAAAAAATAGCCAGGTTTAACTGTAAACAGTGTAGACAAACTGTAGGGTTGGGGGCAGTCAGAGAAAAGAATGGTCAGTGGAGTCTACTGGAGTCTACTTGAAGACTTTGTGTGAGAAGTAAGAGCTGACCCTGAAGTGATAGAGAGATAGGAACAAGCTGATTTGTCCTTGCCCATTTGTTCTCTCTCTCTCTCTCTCTCTCTTTCTTTCTTTCTTTCTTTCTTTCTTTCTTTCTTTCTTTCTTTCTTTCTTTCTTTCTTTCTCTCTTTCTTGTCAAGACAGGGTTTCTCTGTGTAAGAGTGCTGAAACTCTTTCTGTTGACCAGGCTAGTCTCAAACTCACAGAGATCTGCCTACTTCTGCCTCCCAAGTCCTGGGATTAAAGGTATGCGCCACCATGCCTGGCTTGCCCATTAGTCTCTTATGATAAAGTTGACACTGTTTTTGTTTGTTTCTTTGCTGTACTGGGGATTGAACCTAGGACCTCATACATGCCAGACAGGCATTGAACCGCTGAACTGTACCTCCAACTCTGTTTCTTTTTGGATGCAGATTCTTGACATGAACCCAGAGTGGGATTAATGCAAAGACCGTGGGAGCAGTATCCCAGTCTTCCCTTCTCTCCCAGTATTAAATAAAGTACATGCCGCTGTTGCTGCTCTCCTTAGTCTGTACATTCTTTAACATCTTTTCTGTGTTTATTTATTCGCAATATCCGAAGGCAGCTTCATATTTTATAGCTGGGAGCCAGAGCCTGGAGAGAGAGACAGGAGAGAGAGAGAGAGAGAGAGAGAGAGAGAGAGAGAGAGAGAGAGAGAGAGAGAGAGGGCACCTATAGTCCCACAGCCCACTGGGTACACCCATGAGTGGCCACCCATCGTAGTGGGCGTCCTGAGGGCACACTCAGTTCAGCTTTGATTGGCATCAGAGAATCTGTAAGGAACACATGTGGTAGGGGAAGAGATGAATTGCGAGAGTCATGACTCTGTGGCATTTCTCCAGACATTGAAAAAAAAAAAAAAACCAGACTCTAGAAAAATAGGACGGATTTATATTGATCTGTTTAATAGTTGGCAGAACCAATATATCTTCACATTTAGTCAAATTCGTGAACTTCAGAGGCTAGGTTTGGGAAAGAGCCAGTCATGTGTAACAAGAGAGAACCTCTTTTCCTCTGTAGGCTCCTCTCATGACCTGGAAATGCAACTGTTCCCTTCGCAGCCTTCCATCCTGCCCTCCCTCACACCCCCAAAATCCTTTCCATCCTGTTCTTCTCTATACCCTTCCACCCTGCCCCTCCCCATACCCTCCATCCTGCCCCCCTCACCCTGCCAATTCTTTCCATCCTGTTCTTCTCTATGCCCTTCCATCCTGTCCCTAACCCCCATGGCTTCCATCCTGTTCCCCCCACGCCCTCCATCCTGTCCCTTACCCCATGTCCTCCATCCTGAGATACTTAAGAGCCTGTCCTAACCCTGCCAGCATTTGAACTTGTCACTGGTACATTTTCCTGCCTTGTCTTCACCGCTTTCCTATTTCTTTCTTCTGCTTTAGATAAGAATTTATTCACAGACTAGGAGTGTATTTATAGATGCTAAGAGTGTGAGCGGAAACCGCAGAGTCTGCCGTGGCTTGTACAGTGGACCTCTCTCTCCATTTTCTGTGCACTGTTTGGAGCCCTGTGCGGGGGGAGGGACATTTCTCATTATATTTGTGACTTGAAAGACTAAATTAGAAACTCAGCCTCCGTTTCTTTCTCAAGAACAGGGATTCTTTAAGTGAGGGGCTGTATTACTAACCCCCTGGAACTGTGTGCATGAGTGCACGCCTACGCATGTGGGTGCGCACACACACATACACATCTGTGTTGATGTGTACTTTCTGCAAGACTACACAATTTCATTAGAAATCTTGAAATGTGTGGAAAGGGGGATCAGCATCAGCCTGTGGTAGCCGCTAGTATTTTTCTTTATTTTTGAGAATTTAAAGCATATATATGATAAAACCCTTCCCCCCATCTTCCCCCTTCAACTCTTCTAATATCTCCCCACCATACCCCCATCCCACTTTATGCTTTTTGTTTTTGATAATGCAGTAAGTCCATTTAGAGCTATCCTTGTGTGGGCGTCCACTGAAGCATGGGTAACCTACCAGACATCACATCCCTGCAACTACCTGCTAGCAATAGCTCCTCAGTAAGTGTGGTGCCGAATCCCATCCACCCCATCTGTACCAGAGGACAAAGTTTGGGTACAGTGGGAATGTTTGGACACAAAACATCACTTGCTGTAAAACTGGAGTTTTTTTTTTTTTAATTTTATGCAAGAACATTAGTCATATTTCTCATTACTGTGACAGAAAACCTGACGGAAGCCACAAGTGAGACAAAGCTTGTTTTGACTCAGAGTTCCAAGAGACACAGTCCATTCTGGCAGGACAGCATGGTGGTTGGAGCCACTGAGTCTGTAGTGGTGGACCTTGTGGTGTGGGCATTCACACCCTGGCAGATTAGGACACAGGGTTCCAACCAGAACTAGAGCAGGTATCACCTTCAAGTTCCCAGCCTCCCCTCACAGAACCACTTCTGTTAGCTAGGTCATAGTCCCAAAGTTTTATACTCTCCCTAAGCTCTCACAGCAGGGGACCAAGAGGTTAAGCACGGGACTATGGGGACATTTCACATTCCAACCACAACACAGTTCACAGAATGTTTTCTCAGTTTTGCTTCTTTTAATTTATTGATATCTTTGGTTTGATAAATAATATTGCACATATCATAGTAGATTTAAATATGAAATTCCATTTATTATTTGTGAGTTCTTGTGTGTGTGTGTGTGTGTGTGTGTGTGTGTGTGTGTGTGTGTGTGTGTATGTGTAGGTGAGAGGACAACTTTCAGAAATCAGTTCTCTCCTTCCACGGCAGAGTCCTAGGATCGAACCCCGCTTGTCAGGTTTGCCTAGTAAGCACATTTTCTCATTGAGCATACTCACCATAGCAGACGTTTTGAAATGCCCCCAGGGGCTCTTCAGTCTAGAAACAGGGCTGTTGTACAGTCCCTCTAATTTTACCATACAACCATGCTTCTTTGTCTATTCATTTAGACTTAATGAGGCCCTGATAAAACATATTTGCTTTTGGGGGACAGATAATACTTCACCGGATGGGGGTAAACACATCCAGCTTATTGTATTTTACTGATAATATTTCCAATGCCTATCTGCCCCAAAGGTTTAGTATCCATGTGAAGGGCTCTATTGTAGTGCCATCTGTTTGACGTCTGCCTTGCTGGAGGGACGTTGGGGGTCCAGGCTTTATACTCTTTACTACCATTTCTCCTCAGGGTCTATGATAGATGATATATGATGGTTAGGGCTTTTTTTTTTTAAATCAATTTGACACAAACTAGAGTCACCTAGGAAGAGGGAACCTCAGTTTAGGAATCACCTCCATTGGATTGGCCTGTGAGCATGTCTGTGGGGCACTGTCTTGATTGATGATTGACATGGGAGGATTGGTCTGTGAGCATGTCTGTGGGGGCACTGTCTTGATTGATTATTGATGTGGGAGGGCCCAGACAACTGTGCCAGTGCCACCCCTGAGCAGGTGGTCCTGGGTTGTAGAAGGAAGCAAACTAAGAGAGCTATAAGTAGCATTCCTCCATGGCCTCTGCCTCACTTCCTGCCTCTGGCTCCAGCCCTGGAGGAATATGATTGAGACAGATAAGTCAAATAAACCCTTTCTTCCTAATTAACTCTTTGCCAGTGCTTTATCACAGCAGTAGAAAGCAAACTAGAATAGATGACCGTATGTCAGATGTATGGGTACAATAGACGGAGCCTTAAGCAAGTGGATCAGAGTCAAAGGCAAAAAGGAAACGAAGATTTGAATCAGTCTCTGGCCCACACTGCTTCCCATAAGCCATGTGTTACATCTTGTACAGCATTTCCTATTACCATGGACACGCCCTTTGAACCCAAGTGACTTCTGGCCAAAGTCTACAGTTAGGCTTCTGTGTGAAAGACAGCTGTAGAAGAAGGGAGTTAGCTGAGACCGAGGTACTGAGGTCTGGTCAGCTTGTTAGCTGTAGATGATCAACAGGCTTGCATCTCAGCAAACTCACTCAGAGGACCTTAAGCCACCGCACTTCCTCTCAATGGGGACTTGGCCTGTTTTGTTTTTTATTCCATTATTTATTTATGTGTGTGTGTGTGTATGCCCTCATTTGTGTGCAAATGTATGTGCATATGTGTATGCCTTGTACACACTAAACAAGGATCCTATTACTGAGCTACCTCCCTAATACCTTGTGACATTTTAAGTAGAAAGTTATTCAGCTTTGAGCACAAAGAGGTAATTAAATGAATAGTGCATCCAGAGCTCGTCTCAATGAACATCTTGCCATTTTAGCATACCTAAAATTAGGACAGTGGCCATGAGGTAAATAAAATAACATCTTGAGGATGCAGGTGTGAATGTAGAAATAGTCTAATTTGCTAATAATTGTTTTCGTCTCTCTCATCTCATTTGTGGTTTAATATTTTCCCGCCATTTCACCGGTATCTGCTCCTAATGAGTTGCATCAATAACCAATCATAGTCCTCTTAAGTTTATCTCCAACTGTTATTGTTTAGGGCAAAGGTCTTCAAAGTTATTATTCAGAATAGGTTAAACTAAAGATATTTTTAGCTTTGTAAAGCTCTGGTCTGTGTCACAAATCAACTCTACCATGGTTGAGCAACCATAGACAGTATGTAGACAAATCAGTGTGGCTGTTTTTCAATAAACCTTTATCTACAGAAACAGGTGGTGGGTCAGATTTGGTCAGTCAGCAGGTTATGCATACTTGGCTAACAGAGGGTGGATACAGTTCCAGAAATTCTAAAGGAAAAATGAGGGAAAATGAAGAATCAAGGCATAGCCGGGTGCTCACAGAGAAGGGGTGTATGTTATTTTTCCCATGTGGACATTTCACACATGCTGGATAATTTATGAAGAAATCTACTCTCCTCTATATAGTATGTAGCAGGAGCCCTGACTTGGAAGCTAGAATTAAATCCTGCCACTAATGCCAATAAAGTACCTTTGCTTGAATTGTTTTCTCTCAGTCCAAAAAGAAGATAGTGAGACTGATGGATCTACAGTGGCCTTTCTACTCCATCACTCTCATACTGTGGCAATTCTACTGAGGGTTTGTTGTTATTGTTGTTTGTTTTGTTTTGTTTTTTCGAGACAGGGTTTCTCTGTGCAGCCCTGGCTGTCCTGGAACTCACTCTGTAGACCAGGCTGGATTCTACTGAGAACTATGTGGAGGGGTTTGAGCTGTCTCTTAATGGTAGATCACTTGCCTATCATGGATGAAGTTCTGGGAATGATTTCCTACACCGGAAGAGAAAGACAATTCTGAGGAGAAATTCAAGGTTTGACAATGCAGTTTAAAATTATATTAACAATGGTACAGGAAATTCTAAGCCATTGCGATAATGAGAGAAAGAGCGTCGAGTGAAGGACATGTCCTGGGCCCATGGAGTAAAGGAATATTACAGGTTGTCCTGTCGCAAGTGGTGCTGAGGTGGGATTTTACAGTGATGAGGGAATTCCCCCTGGGGACATGTAACATGATGAGTAAGCTTATCCGGCTTCAGAAAACAGTTGTGGGGATAATTCATAAGAACTTAGTGAGAAGAGCAGAGCTTTTTGTGGTATACCCAGGTGTAGATATGGGGAGCCCTTCCTACCACAGAGTATTTTTTAACCACTTAGAAGCAAAGATGGCCTCTCTCTCTCTCTCTCATTTTAAAAATAATGCAACATTCAAGACAATTGACTAATTTTTGAATGTTGATTATTGTCAGACTCTAAAAGGCTTTGTGGTCTGCAAAGTCTGCTCTTCCAAGGTCCTCCAGAAGAACTAAGCTAAGGATCTCTGTGCCCCATGACTGCTTCAACTGGAGTCCCCAAGCCCTACTTTTATCTGTCATCAAACAGAGTCCCCAACTCCTACTTTTGTCTGTCAGTGCTGAACAAACTCTAGCCTAGTCACTCACTGTAGATGAGAAAAGTGAGTCTCAAAGGGGGCTGTAAGTGGCCGTGGCTGTTGACGGGCATGGAAGGAGAGTCTGCTAGGCACAAGAAGTTCATATTCACCTTCTGCGGGAGGTGGCGGCTGAGGGGTGGAAGAGAAACGGAGAACCGAATACTCCGTCTCTACTCCTCTTGAAGACTCTCTGTGTCTCTCAGCCTTGCTAGAGACGTTCTCGTAGAACCTCTCAGCAGAGCTGTCTGATGGCCTTCCTCTGAGGGCCTTGTGATCAACGAGGATGTAGCATAACTCCTCTGTGTAGATCTGGTCAGCATTGTCCTGCAGGTCAAAGGAGAGCCATCATAAAGATCTGGCCTCTTTCCATTCCGTTCATGCTTCAGTGACAACACAGGCCTGACAGGGGAAATCCTGTCTTCCACTACCACTGCTTTCTTCATTTCTCGGCCATCTTTTCTAAACGACTGCAGGGGCATTCCAAATACGAAACTAGAAGATGGAGTGTTCCTGTCATCCAAAGCATACATGTGTGTCTCCTTTATACATGTTCCATAGTGACCCTTGACCTCCTTGTGTACTTCTGCTGGTCACAGAACACTGGATGTGCTTGGATAATATTTGACGACTCATCAAGAGATTATTATTATTATTGTCATTACTTGAGTCAGGGTCTCTTGTATCCCCATCAATATGTAGCAGAGGATGACCCTGAGCTTCTGTTCCTCTTCCTTGTATCCTATGAGTGCCATAGGAGTATGTGTGTCACCACTTCCAGTTTATGCTGTGCTGGGGATCAAACCCAGGGCTTCCTGCATGCTCGACCAGCCCTCTCTCCTAATTGTAATAATCCACAGGCAGATATGATTGTATTGATAATCTGAGGGAAGGTCTCACTAATGGTGGAATCTCGGGGGCTAAAACATCAGAGGCTGCAATGTACGATGGAAAGCACGTGACTGTTAGAGTGAGACTGGGGTTTGAATGCTGGCTTTGCCATCTTCCAGAGGCCTGAATTTGGACACTATAGCTTACTCTCAGGTTTTGCATCTGTGAGGAAGCGAGAGGGCACAGTATTATAGTAATATGGGCTGTTGTGACAGCTACATGAGATGCCTGTCAAACACTCAACACATGGCCTGTCATAACAAAGTGCTCAGCAAATGTTAGTTCCCTCCAATCTGTTATGCCACAGGAGGGCTGCTGTTTCTGCCACCAGTCTCTGCAAATAACTGTGGGTTCCTGCCCCCGCCCCCACATCTACAGTGTTTCTTCCATGTTGGGATCAGAAGGGGTCTTATTACCTGCATAGGAGCTGAAGTCATCCCTTCATCTGCAGAAAGAAAATACACTCAATGAATCTCAGGTTGAGATGGAGACTCCAGGGAGTAGGGCTGGGGTGTTTGCAGCCAGACAGCCAAGGGACAGCTAGAGTAGTCTACAAAAGTCTGTTACAGATCCCTGAGAGTCACAGGACACCCTAAACAAAGCCACAGGAGAGCTTGCTCAGGCTGCTAGGGCCAGTGAAGGAAGATACTTTTAGTGCATCTTTGGGCAGCCAATCATACCCCATCTCTTCTCTCTTTGCATATGTAATATTCATTGTGGGCCTACTTGGGAAAACACAACAGGGAGACAGATATACCAGCAACAAGCCTGTTTCTCACAGACTAGGCAGGGAACATACAAGACAACATGAGAGACCCACAGAGCAGACAGGAGGGGCTCCTTTCTAACAGGTAATGTTAAGATGATGGTAGCATGGGGACTTGTGCTCAAGGAAAGTTTTTCAGGATGCTCAGATGCTGAACATTTATGTTTCTGCAGAAGCAAGACACTTTTTCAAAAGTATTTTACTCCAAACCGACTGGCTTCAGCCACAGAGCAGAGGCACGCTTCCCACCCTTGGCATCCAGCCAGAAGAAGAAAAAAAGATGCCATCCATGGAAACCCATGCAGGAGGCAGAGCTGTCCACAGAGGGTACCATGTGGCTCATGGATTCATAGTTCCCCTGACTCTCACATCCCCATCCCCATAAGGTTTTATAGCATCTGGGACGTCACTGATTCTCACTAGAAGAAAGGCCTCCACATTTTGGCACCATGGCCTTATTTCTGTCATGTCTTATTCTGATAGAAATTAGCGTTTGTTGGGATCCATTGTTCCTGGGTGAAACGGCTCATGCTGGGAGGGCTAGAGGCTGCATTATATACCCACAGAGCTGGGTTTTGAGATTCAGTGCATGGGTGAGCTACACTCTCCACTTTAAACTCAGCTAGGGGAAGACAAAATTCCTCCATTTTTTTTCTTCAGCAATGTTAGGGTCCATCCTCACATTCACACTTTCTTATTCTCTGTCATGTATGTGCCATCATTCTCCAACCGCACATCAAATCTCGTTTCTTTCTTTTTTAATTAGTTATTTTTATTTTATGTGCATTGGTGCTTTGCATGTATGTGTATCTGTTTGTGGGGGTATCGGGTCCCCTGGAACAGGAGTTACAGACAGTTGCCAGCTGCCATGTGGGTTCTTGGGAATTAAACCAGGGTCCTCTGGAAGCAGCCAGTGTGCTCTTAACCACTGAGCAATCTCTCCAGTCCCAAGTCTTGTTTCCTTAACTTCACCACTGATCTGTCCCAACAGCCTCATCAGAGGTCTGCTGGCCTCAGTTCTTGCCAACAGTTGATACTGTTTCCTCTCTGCACATCCCACTGGGCTGGAGGATCTCTTTAATGCAAATCTGACCATCCCTGCCTCTTCTCCATCCTTCTCCGTTGCTCTTAAGGTGAGAACCGAGATATTCAGCTGCTCCTCTGTGCCCTAGCTGCCACATTTGTTGTTCCCAGTTAGTTCCTTCAGTTTCCAGATCAGGCATGGATTGAGGAGATCAATAAATCAATCTTTGCTTCAATGAACCCACTGTCTAATGGAAAAATCAAGCAAACACAAAGGTGGGGTAATTGCAGCAGTATGTGTAGGTTTACAGTGCAGACCTTCTCACTGGGCTTTAGAAGCACAGAGAAAGGACATTTTAGAAATGTAAGTCCATCAAGAGTACAAGTGATGGGGAAATCATGACTTACTTTGCCGATAATGGTGGTGCACACCTTTAATCACAGCACTGGGGAAGCAGAGGCAGGCGGATCTCTATGAGTTTAAGGCCAGCCTATTCGCCAGAGTTCCAGGACATCTAGGGCTGTTACACAGAAAAAAACATTTCTCAAAACAAACAAGCAAATAAACATGAAACAAAATGATGACTTACTTTGCTTTGGGGACCCTTGTCCAGCTTTAAATGTGCTTATGTTTTTCCTGTAAAAAAGAAATGTAGGCAGGTTGTTTCAATATTCAGAAACTCTTAAACATTGCATTATGAAACTTCAATTTCAATCACTGGTAGTTATTCTTTTTATAATACCTCTTTCAACATAAAGGAATGAAAAAGTAAGAAAGGGGAAAATATAAGATGATGTTAAGTAGAAATGCATTCCTTTCTACCCCCTTTGGCTGCTTATATTTTGCAATCTGATACATGCATGTGTGGCGTTAAGAGGTTACATTTTCAGAGAATATTTCTGACACAAACCCCCATTTTATTTTAAATCATACACATGGAGGAGCAGGCATTTTTCAATCCTAAGCCTAACCTGTGGCCACCCAATGAAAAAAACCAAACACTTCCCATTAAAGTACACTGCATAGAAGACTCCCTGGAGATATGGTGGAAGCCCATTGTCATGTAGTGGACAAACTGACAGTTTGCTGTAAGGATGGCCACGGGTCTGGCATGCTAAGTCTGGTACATTAATGTCACTATCAATCACTTAGTGGTGGTTAGCTGTTTTTAGCAGCTGTTTCACTCTCCAGAGTGTCTCAGTTTGGACAATAAATTATCACCTGGACTACACATTCTCCATTCAGAGGGCAGAAATGTGTGTTTCTATACAAAGGACTTGTAGTATGAAGACTCTCAGTATTAACAGGCAGTTTCATTCTTACATCTGATGCTTACCCATGTGAGAAGAGTCTACCACCCATGAGACAATTATTATTCTTGATTATCACCGCATTCTGGGGGCTGTTTCCTTGACTGATTCTCGGTGATCGTATCTGGGCTTGGTACCCAGCTTGAGTGTAGCCGCGAAGGGAAAGGAGCTCACAGGTACCTTACAAAGTCCCACACTGAAAACACAGTTAGGAAATTGATTCCTTGAGCAATCTTTACTTACCAAGGAAGGCAGGAGCACCCTTCAAGGATATGACAGCAACTCCAGCACCTGAAATAGCTGAGAGAGGTTCCAGGAAGTCAGTGAGTCTGGTTTCGGCGGCTTTGTTAAAGGCGACTCCTTTCCCCTCGCTGTTTCTGTCCTTATTTATTAGATGAACTGGACACAGGCCTATGACACTATCAGTTTCTAGCCAGGGAAAAACTTGTCTACTCTCATCAAGGGAAACAATACGTTTTAAAACTCACAATTCTAGTGATTTACTTGACTCCTTGTGATGGAGTTATCTCCAGAATATTAAGGTACGAGTGTGAAGACATTTGAGAAATCATTTTGTTTGGGTCAAGGTCAAGTTGTATCTCCACAGGATGCCACTGAACTCTGACTCTCTAATCTCTCCCACGTATATACCACTCTACTAGACTAATCACATGTCTGTCTCCTACACTAGAATGTGAACTTCACAAAGCTGGGAACTATACTCATCCCACTCATCATGGTTTATGTCACCAGTGGGTGCCAGCCTATCCAATATACAGCAAATTTGTTTCCTATAAACATTTGATGAAGCTATAATGAGTAGCTGTGAGCACAGCCACCAAAACAGGGGGTCATCAGATATACCACCCAAATTCCGAGGGTATAGCTAAGTATGAAGGCTTGTGCTTTTTACTGCAGAGAGTGGGAAGCTTATTCAGAAGCCAGGCATCTAGGATGAAGTCTAATACACTGTGCTTCTTTCTGGATTAGAGGTGCAGCTGACTACCTACAGGATTTACCATAAAAGCTTCCCTTTAATGCACTATGTGTACCAGTCACATTATATAAAGACGTTTGGAAAATACCGTTCAAAAATATGCCCCCAGTGACCTTCTTGAGTAGTTTCCTCAGAAAGAGCAGAACAGAAGAGGCTAGCTGTAACCCATGCCATGTAAGCCAAGGCCATGGTTGTGACTACTAGTTTGGGTGAACATCTTGATGGCTTCCAGGCTCTATGTGTTATCAGAGACTTTGGGGCACAGCCTCAGCTCTCTTCTTTAGGTCAGCCTTAGTGTCCGTTGTGTCCTGTAAACCATTTGCTTTCATCTTCTGCTTCTGTTGTTAAAAGGTATCATATGGAAATTTCCAAATCTTCCCAGTGCTAAGAAGGCAGGTTCATTAGGGAAACACGGAAGTGAGATGAAAGGGGATGCTAGGGTTGTGAGTTACTGGATTCATATTCATATTTCTAAAAATTTTGAGCCACAATTTAATTTCTAAAATGAGGCTCTATGTACTATTTATTTCATGAAGCTATTAAGAGTCAGACAAAGGTGATGTCGGGCAAAAGTGATTTGTAAATTTTCCTTCTTTTCTACACATCCTTTGCAATGCATTCTTGCATTTTAATACGCATGTTTTGGTTTAAGGTGAGTCCAGGTAAGGAAAATATCTAAAAATGTGCCTCCCAGTAAGCTACCCCAGGAGTGCCCTCCGAAAGGGTAGCTCAGGAAAGGCTGTATCGTGATCACGAAAAGAGAGACAAGCCTCTGTGACATCATAGGGACACCAGCAATCCCAGGCACTTATCTTTTCACGAGGCCTCTGTCATCAAGCCTATGAATCCCCTCTCCCTTGTCATTATTCCCCCATCCTTTCCTCTCCTTTCCATCATGTGATGTACATGCTTTAATAGATGGTCAATGACACCCCTCGAGATTCATACTTCTCAGCTTGCACTGAAGACATGCAGCCTTGGGTGGGAAGGATCTTTGGGTCTTGCCCCTAACATGGTCTTGGGTTGTTTTTAGGTGCTCTCTCAGAAGTGCTTCCTGGAACACTGTGAGAATTGCTGCTAACTCTGTAGGTTATAGAACAACAGACTTTGCCATAATTTGGACTCTTAGGCTTGAAGTACTTGTACATTGCAAGATTCCTTCCTTAGGAGTTCCTTAAGACTGGATACTCAAATGGCCACCCAGGAAGGATGCATGAAGCTGTATTAGATTTCCAGTACCAGCATAAACACAAGCACCTCTCCACAGGCCTTTCAACCTCGTGTCATGGGAGAATATAGTTAACTCAGAAATAGAAACTCAAAGCTTAGTATGACAGAGCCAAGGTAGAGATTTGAGTGCAGAGGTACTTTATTCCACAAATAGACAACAGGATTTTAGATCTTTATTTCAAGCTGTACCAGGGACTTAAGCATCTGATTTCCTGTTGCCAAGGATACACGAGGCTCTTAGAATAGCAGGATGTCTCCTGTCCAGTGCAGGGAAATCTTGCTGTCTTTCCTATTGTTTTCCCACTTGCTGCTGTTATGGCTGGTACTGGGCCTTTGCTGTGGGGAATGGGTGGCCCCAGCCCTGACAGGCTCTTTCTTCCCAGGGAGTGGGACAGTATGTACTCTCACCTGCAGGTCCGCTCCTTGACATTTTGAAGTCTCAGATTCCAATGTGTCTCCTGAGTGTCCAGCTTCCACCTAAGACTCAAATATTAGAAATGGGCCACTGTGTCATCCCACTATGGTTTTATGTTTCTCCCTCAACTGTTTCTTCTCTTCTGTTTTTGAGCAGTTCTGGAAACCACCTTAGCACGCCTCTCATTGCCCTGCCGTCTATTAATGTTCCATCCTGAACCCCAGGCCAGAGCCTGTTTCAGATCTAACATCTCTGTCGCCAGAAGAACAGCCCACACCCACCGTCCTAAAATGATGCCTCAGAATCCTCATCACAAAAATGCCACTGCACAGGGAGAGGCCTGAGCCTCTCCATTCATTCTCTATTTGCCGCTGTTTCAGGGCCTGCACCCAAGCAACGGGGTTCTGGGAGACACCATCTTTCACAGTAATCCAGAGAACAAAGGATAGATAGAAGGAGAAGGAAACAATTATATAAGAATTAAATTCATTCACTGTTTGGATTAGATTTCTGTTTAATCCTTCTTTTTTCCTTTGCTGGAAGTTGAGAGTATGAAGAAATAAAATTGGCAAGTACTTCTCTGTATACGCCGATCTTTTTATGTGCTATATTTCGCTCAGTTTCAGAACAAGTCCACTGGTTGATATTATTGTCCTGTCATTTATTAACAAGGGCACTGGGGACAAAATTTAGCTTGTTTGAGTATCCGCAACCAAGAAGGGGGAAAACCTAGGTTTTTTTTTTTTTTAGGGAAAATGTTTTTCCCTAAGACTTTGGGCTCTTCCTCTGGGGAGAGGTGGTTTTCCATCCTATGAATGCAGAGTCATGGTAAGGGGTGTGCCCACAGGGGTAACGGGAAAGATGGGCAAGAGATCCAGCTGATGTAAGACAACAACGTCCATTAGCACAGGAATGAGGATGCTGGGCAATGTATTTAGGGATACAGCTGGGCAGTTATTTAGGGATACAATAATATCTGAACCATCTATTGAATGTATAGGACTAACTGTAAATTCATAAAGCCACATGAAAAAAGTGAGAGTGTGAGTTGGTAAGGAAAGCCTGCTAAGTGTGAATGCAGTGAAAGGCACCTAAGTGATTTCCAGAGTGAGTTCAATCATCTCTAAAATGTAATGGACACAAAATCATAAAAATCTAGCCATCAACTAGAAAATTATTATTATTTTTGCATATTCATGAGAAATACCCATTTAAAAAATAAAAATAGCTTTCTACTTTAGAAACAAAATAGAGTAAAACCCAATCAAAACTTGAAGGATGGCATTACTGGCTCTTGATAGATAAGAAAACACAAATGACTGCTGATCTAGGAGCTAAAATAAAGACGATAGATGTAATGCTGTAACTGTAAGTGTGCATACCAGCTCATCTCATCTTCTTCTACCTGCATTTCTATACTTTTCATCTCTCTCATGATAAGTATTTATCAGTGTTACAACACTTAACCCCACAGCAAAGTTCTGAGACACAAAAGTGCATGTACGCCATCCATCACTGTTTCCTCATCTGTACTATATCTGCATTTTGCTTTCTCTCTCCTCAGGAATGCTTCCAATCAACCATCTAGCACTTACTGAGTACCTGCTGTGTGTCAGAAACAAAGGCAGGAACCAGGAATTCACAAAGCAAAGAGCAGAAAATAATAAGCCACATTTCACAGAGAGACAAAATGACAGTCATTATAGAAGGCCGTTAGAAGGTGGAGGAGGGGTTGAGAGAGTTCAGGGCAAACACTCAGATAGTGTTAGCTCTCAGGAAAGGACACAGATAGATACTCCCAAATCCCCTTTGGCATTTTGCACGACCTCATTTTTCTGTGTTCCCCTTTATATGCTATCTGAGACCAGGGTAGCAAGCACAACCCTGGAAGACTCTCTGTCAGCTTACTCACTGTAGATCCCCTCACTTCATACCATAGAAACCCCTTTATTTTGGGTGATAATAATTTTCTTTACATGTGTTTGCTTTGACTGAATGAAAATGATGGTCTGAAAACTGAGACTAGCCTCCGATCACTGAACCCTTCTCTGTCAGGGACCATGCTGCTGCTATCCACACTAGGAACCTTGGGGTAGGATTATACTATTATTTTCTTTTAAAATGAGGAGACCAGATGGGCAGTGGTGGTGCATGCCTTTAATGTGAGACAGAGAGAGGTAGGCGATTTTTGTGAGCTTGAGGCCAGTCTGGTCTACAGAGCGAGTTCCAGGACAGCCAGTGTTATACAGAGAAACCCTGTTTCAAAAAACAAAATAAAACACACACACACACACACACACACACACACACACACACACACACACACAAAATCCCAAAAAACCAAGCCAAACCAAGCCAAACCAAACCAAACCAAACCAAACCAAATCAAAAAAAACCTCCAAACAACAACAACAAAATAAAATGAGGAGACCAAAGTCCAGGACCAGGACCACAAAAACAAGTCTTCTCCCTAGTGACATGACCCTCCTTAATCTGCTTGTAAATGCACTAACTGAAGCCTCATCTGGCAGGAAATGTGCTATTTATTTTAAATTCATCAAGAGTCCCTGAAAGAGTGGATGCTCATGAACGTATTCAGGAACACCAAGAGCCCAGGAGAGCATCCCTCTCCCCAGCCGCAGGGCAACTGCTTCATTTCTTAGATGGGCAGAGCCCCCTTTTTAGCGGAGTCTTTCCACATTCCAGCTATTCTCCTCATGCTGGGATTCAGGGGAGAAGGCGAAACCTGTAAGGATGTCACAGGGCGTGTGGTTCAGGAGGTACTGAATTCTTGTCCCACTCCTTGCCCGTTCGTTCGTTCCCTTCACCCTAAGAGTAACCCTCTTTTTCTCTTTCACCACTGGGTCAGGTCCCTGCTCTCCGGAGAGAGTGAACTCACCCTGTTTTCCTCTGCAGACAGTTCCCCATCAGGCTTCTCCGCACCTTCCCTCTGTGTGCTCCCACTTCCTTCTCTCCCCTCTTGCGCTTTAGCCTCTCAGGCCAGAGCAGCTCTGACCAGCTGTGTAGACAGTCAAAAGGAGGAGGAGCCCGCTGGAGGAGGAAGAGGGCTCGGGGAGCGTGAGAGGAACATGCATAAAGAATATCCTGGAAGGTCAAAGCCCTGATGCACCAGGGTATTAGCCAAACCAGAAACTGCTGGTCAGGGAGACTTTAGCCTCCAGAGGACCTCAGGCTTGCCGTTGCAGAGGGGCTATGGGAGTTTTCCATGGCAGACACCTACATTCATTGAATCTCTGTTTCAGGAAAGACAAATGGGGGTGGGGGGCTTTGTTTAAAAGGAAGCAAACCACCAAACCAAACCAAGCCAAACCAAACCAAACCAAAAACCTACAAAACAAAACAACAGTAACAACAAAAAACCCAGAATCAAGCCACAGTCTAGTTGGATATGTGTAGACTCTCAAAATTTACTCAAAAGGATACATACTAGAGTAACTGCAGAAACCAGGAAAGTTGAAAGGGCACATTGCTGGGTGGAGGAGCGATAGAGGAAAAGTGGGGTACAAGTGGTTTGATGTGGGAAATGGGAAAAATGGGAGCATTCTAATTAGCATGCATGGGGGGGAGGGCAAGTCCAGAAGAAGGAGGGAGGAGGGTAAAAATAACAGCAAGGATGTCTGAAAAAGTCACAAGGAATCATACTATTAGCTGTCTACCTAAAAATACCTATAATGTGTGCAAGTCTGTATATTTATATATAGTATATATATATGAGTTTAAATAAAATTTTCCCATCCGGGCTGACAATGCTCCTTCCAAGAGCCAAAGATCATCTAACAAAAACTGCAACACCACACCTGAGAAAGTCCTCTTTTGAGTTGTTGGTCAGGGCTGTCAAAGAGACTCCCCAACATACAGCCTATTGCTATTGTCCTTGGTTGCCCCCTAAAGGTGGAAGGTAAGTACCTGTTGTTGAAGACACCTTGCACTTCAGAGGGCCCAGAACTCCCTGATCTGGGACAGACTCCTCACTGAGGAATAAGTTTTATGGTACGGAAGGCATCATGAAAGCTTCCAAAGCGGGGAGGCAACCAACAGTCCTACCTAGATAATAACGCCTATGAATCACAATGATGACCAGCATAGCATAATAATTCAGAGCGCTGTAGTGGCACACACACACCTTGGTGGTCACCAACAGCTCTCTAATTGGACTTCAGTTTCACCCAACAAGAGGGAAACCATGCCTGGTATTGGAAAGCTATCTAACTCCCCAGAGCTAGTGAAGTCATGGATCTTGGAAGGAGCCTATAACTGCCACTTGACTACACCAGCATAATCACTAGCTACATTCTAAATATTTTTTCCTTAGACCCTCAGATGAGTGTAGTTCTCAACTCTCATTAAGGAAACTTCTCTTTGCAACAGAAAACCACAACCAAGCAAACATGCAGCATTGTAGAGCCCAGTTCCAAGGGATACATGTACAACACAACACCTACGCCTAAGGCTCAGGTATCATTGTCAACAAAGGGGTAGGAAGATTGCAAAAGCTAGAGAGAATCAGGGAGTTTGCTGTTAGATTGTGTCTCCTAGGATTGTCAGAAGCTACACCCATAAAGTCTCACCAACATGGCTGTCTAAATAGGAGCTGAACAAGTACAACAACAGACATGCTAAGGTAGAGAGGAAAAGCTCTTGGAGGCCTTAACACTACACAAAGAACCACACACAACTATGAGCTAAGAGTGGGAGAAACAGTCTTCCTCAGAGAAGAGTACACCAATTTGTTATCCAATACCAATGGTCGGTTCTGGAAACATACATACAATGACATTATACAGACTGAGCAGGTTGTGTTTGTGCATTTTAGAATATATTTTTATATGTTACATACATATAGCTGTTGTTACAAACAATAATTAATAGAAAAAGAGACAATAAATTTGAAAGAGAGTGAGGAAGAGAATATGGAAGGGCTTGGAGAGAAGAAATAGAAGGGAGAAATAATAGAATTATATTATAATCTCAGACAATAAAGTACTTAAACATTTACACACACACACACACACACACACACACACACACACACACACACCACCCAGTAACAAAATAGACAAACCATTTGAACAGACTCATCCCCTAAGACACTATGTGAATGGTGAATGAGTGTTTGAAGAGGTGGGGAACATGCTAGACATTAGGGAAATGGAAATCCATACCAGAGCACAGTACCTTCTCGTACTTATTGGAATATCTAATATTGAAAGCAAAAGCAGAAGCTGATGATACCAGGTGTGGATAATAGATGTGGAAGAACTGAAGGTCTCATGTGTGGTGTAAAAGGACAGTCTTCGTGCAAACCAATAAGGCACATTTGTATAGAGTTAAAGCATGCTTCCCACATAAGCCAGCAAGCCCACGCTTAGCCATTTTTCCAGGATGAAACTATAACCTCTAAGAACACAGATTCTGGATATAAAATTTTATATCAATCTCTACCCCACTCCCCCCAAAGTCACAAGTGAAATGGCCTCTGAAGGTAGTGAATGGATGACAAAGTGTTATGTCCACACAGTGGAATATTGCCTGGCAATAAAAAGAATGGACTCCTGAAGTATATTACAATTAGAATAATTCCAAGCACATTACCTGACTGAAAGAAACCAGACCTGTAATGGATTTGTGACTTTCAGGATAAGGCAAGGCGGTAGGAGCAGAAAGCAGGAGTGCTTTCCAGGAACACCCCACCCCCACGCACATATGGGCAGCACCAGTTCATGTTAGGAGGGGATGCTGTTTTTTGTCTTGGCTGTAGTGGTGTGTGTCTATGCCTTCCTAACTATTCACAGAATGGTACCAAGGGTGGATCAACTGTATAGAAATTATATTGCAATAGAGAAGAGGTTTAAAATGAATTCCGGGACTGCAATCACCCCCCCCCCTGCCTTTTTCTTTTCATTAATCTTGTGTATGGCGGTTATTTTTTGTTTAGTGATTCATTTTTTAATTAATCTCTTCAACAAGTATATGTTGAGAACCTACTGTGTGCTGAGCACCTTGGGCTCAACAGTGAGCAAAGCAGAGGGAAGAAAATCTTTATTTGACCTTGAGTAATACGGAGGTCATATCTAGAGCAAACAGCAGGATGGGGACTGTCTTAGTGACTGTTCTATTGCTGTGAAAGATACCATGAACAAAGCAGCTCTTAGAGAAGAAAGCATTGAATTGTGGGCTTGCTTACAGTTTCAGAGGATTCATCACGGTGGAAAGCCAACAGGCGTGGCACTGGGGCCGGAGCTGAGAATTTTACATTCCCATCTGTAGGCAGCAGATAGAGAGAACGAGGGCTTTGCCTCTCATGAGATTTTGAAAGCTCAAAACCCACACCCAGCGACACACCTCCCACAAGGCCACACTCCCAACAAGGCCACACCTCCTAATCCTTCCCAAATGTTGACGTTGGCTATTTGCGACTAGAGTCGTATGCACTAGAGGTGGGGATTGCAAATTAATTTTGGGTCTTGAGTCCCAGTTTTCAAGCGGCTTTTTTTACTCCGACCACTAGATGGAGACATTGAGCTGTGGAAATGTGAGACACTGGGCAAGAAAATGTGTTGATTTTCCAAGAGGTGGGACGGGGCGTTTACTACATACATTTTGCGCTAAATAAACTGCTCCCACTGCGCAGAAGAAGGTGTTGCAGTTCCAAAAATAAAACTCTGGGTCATCCTCTATCTATCCCCATCAACATTTACTTCAGTACTTAATACCTCTGAGAAACTGTGTGCCCTGAACTGTAAACAAAAATCTGGATATTTATACAGAAGTGAGGGTGGAATTTAAGAGCTGAGATCTTTGCACTTACCTATTTATTGTTTGCTGTTGTGTGGGGGAGTTAACAACCAATGTAAAAATGATTCTGCTTTACTTTTATAAATAACAAGATCGGAGTAACCATTGGTTACCAACTTTCTAGCAATTTTTCATATGAGAATTCTATAGTTTTCTTACTACCATTTCCTGTATTTTGTAGGTGAGTAGGGATGAAAGAGTGCTTCATGCCCTCCTCAGGCCAATGACTTCCACACATTCTTTTCAGGTCGTTGTAGAGCTCTGGGTGTGACAGAGATCTAGACTCTGGTGACAGGATCATTTCTTACATCAGTGTCTTATGTAGGGAGGTCTTTACGATTCAGTCTACACTTCCAGCCAGACACTGATAGTCATTAAAACTGTGGCTATATACTTCTCTTCAGTAACCTTGATTTCCAGAATAGAACCCAGACAATCTAGGCAGCTCAGCAAATAACATGAGATTAGGTGAATTCACAACTGTTTTTTCCTTCATTCTACTGAGGCTGCACATCTGGTTGATGAGGTCGGAAGCAGAACATGGATAGCTTTTGTGCAGTTCTCCTTCCTGATACATTTTGGGCATGGATTAACCCTTAGAAATCCAACATGTTCCTCTATTCCCAGCTCTGCACCACGCTTAATGCCAAATGCCTGCAATAGTCCATTTCCAGTTCTATCAAAAAGAAGGCAATCACATTCTTTTGTTGGTTCCATCGGCAATAATGGTGTGTGTGTGTACGAGTGTGTGCGTGCATGTGTGGTGCATGTGTGTTCGTGGTATCTCTGTGTATGTATATGCATGCAAGTGTGTGTTTTACTCTCTATCTTAATTCTTTTACTTCTCAGCTAAGAAGGCAGAGGCAGGCCACTCTCATATGGTCTCTGAAAGAGTACTGTAGCAGCTGCTTAGTCACTAACACTGGGAAAAGGCTGGTTGAGTTTCCCAAGAGGGTCAGACCCCATTGTCTTGTGCTCAAAGACCTGTCTGTGAGGAACATCTACACTTGGCTCCTCTGTCCCTATCATGAGTTGTTGGCATAGCATTCAGAATTCCCAATGACTGATGCTGAAGATAGGCATTTAAATTTTTCTTAATTCTTCAGTTATTCATTTAGGGTTGTCCACAACAATAGAATGCATAGTGTTGCATGATAGAATGCTTCTTTTCTAGTCTCCATTCTGTCTCCTAGAAACTGTGAGGTTTTTTTCCCCTAAATTACTCAAAATTGTTGTTTGCTTTGGTCTCTCATAAACGGTAAACAAATACATCCCCCCTGTACTGATATTATAATGATCGAGTTACTGACTAATACATAGTGAAACGTATCGTGCACCCAAGTTGCTTTTTAAATTTATTCTTCTATCATATATCACATCCTGACAGCAATTTCTCCTCCCTCCTCTCCCCCTAGTACCCCTTCCCAACTTTCCCCTCCTCTGTACCCACTTCGCCTCAGTTTCCCTTCAGATAAGAGCAGGCCTCCCAGGAATATCAACCAAACACGGCATAGCAAGTTATAATAAAAAATAGGTACATATTCTTGTATCAAGGCAGGACAAGACAACACAGTAGGAGAGAAAAGGTCCCAAATGCAGACAAAAGAGTCAGAGACAGTCCCACCTACCACTGTTAGGAGTCCCACAAGAACACCAAGCTACACAATCATAATTTTAAATGTCCCTGTGAAAAAAATCTAGAAAAAAATATCAATGGATAAAGGGCTCTCTATTGAAGGACTGCCTAGATCAAACTGCGTGGTGGACATGTCTGTTAGGGATACTCTTGGTTGTTAATTGAATTGGAAAAGTCTGACCTGAATGTGCATGGCACCATCTCATGGGCTGGGCCCTGAACTAAGAGTGAAGAAAGTTGTCTGAGCATAAAGCAGGAAGCAAGCATGAGTGAATTCCCTCTCTGCTCTTCGCTGTGAATGTCATGTGACCACCTGCATGAAAAGTAAAGTGATGAACTGGGAGCCAGCAAAGTAACATTTTGGTAGTAAGTTGTCAAATAGAGAGAAGAAACCAGGAATCTAGGGAGTCTTAGGGTCTTATTTTAAAGTTATTCCCTCCCCCTAGTCTGAATCGAGAAATACCAGAATTTGGAGAGTTGGTTGGCTAATGGGAGTTCCTTTAATTCACACCATCACACAAAGGGCACATAAACTTTGGCTTGTCTTTATCTCCAGAAATAGATGTTTTCATGGCCATGTTGAGAAGCTTGCTGACCCTTCTTTACAGGTGGTTTTTAGGAGACTCCTTAGGTATTAACATTGTCTTCAGGCAATTCATCCTTTTTTTGCACCTAAAAATTGATGTGGAAACAGAAGTCAAATTTCAAATCTTTTTTAAAAAATATTTTCCCTATTGAAAACTTATGAAAAATAACACTATATTTTCACATACATTTTCCAACTAGTGTACTTCCTAGTATGAATTTGATGATGTGAAAACGTTTATTGTACATTTATATAAATAAATAAATGCTTTAAAGTTATACAAATTACAATAATACAGCAATGAACACAAGGTAATGCAGAAAAACCTTGGGGAAAATATTTTAAAGGTACATATTTGCTGAATGAATAAAGATTATAATGCTATGAAAAAATTCAACAGAGCTCTAAATAATAAGTACTAAATATTTGTATAGCAAAAGATGAATTAAATTTTAAAATTTAAGAACACCTAATAGAGAAATATTTTCAGCAAACATTAGAAATTAATATTTTATATATTTCTATAAGTTTAGGCTGCTATAAAAATTGCCATAAACTAGGTGGCACACAAATCTGAATTTATTTCTCCCAGTCACAAATTCTTTAAAGTCACCTATGCAGGTGCCTAAAGTTCAGCATCTGGTGAACTACTGAGAGCTGCTGGTAGCAAAGACCATGGGAGTATACAGCAGGTGACAACTAGTGCTCAGAAGGTAAACCTATCAGAACCAAGGGTTTTGTTAGAGAAAACCATCACGCAAGGTGTTATGGAATTACTGCCTTTTGAATGAACTGGCTGTCTCTTGTTGTAAACTTCTTGTGTAATAACAGCTGTGATATCTCCCCATTTACCATGCATTTCCATGTTATGTGTACATGTAATCTCACGATTGCATCTCAGTCTTATGGGCACACATGATTGTGGATAGTATAGAAGATGGTTTTTTATTTACCTGTACAATTTTTATGATTGAGAACATACTAAAATATGTTTCATACTAGGTCTATTGTTCCATGTGGACTGTAGACACTTAGAGGTCTTGTTCTCCATCCTTAGGCACCGACAAGGTAAATATTGGCCAGACAAAATGTCCTCATAGAACTTTCACAGAGGGGAATTGCAAGTGCCTGGCCTTGTTGGATCAAAACCCTTCAGAAGAATTATAGAGAACTATAATAGTGCAGGTGTCTGGCCTTGTAATATCTTAGTCCTTCAAGAGATCAATAGCACCTATGTTGCCCTAAGCTTCCTCCACAAGCACATCCCCACTCTGACTCAAAAAACAATTATCATTTTGTATTTCTTTCTTTCTTTTTTTTTTTCTTTTTTTTTGGTTTTCCGAGACAGGGTTTCTCTGTGTAGCTTTGCGCCTTTCCTGGATCTCACTGTGTAGCCCAGGCTGGCCTCGAACTCACAAAGATCCTCCTGCCTCTGCCTCCCGAGTGCTGGGATTAAAGGCGTGCGCCACCACCGCCCGGCTGTATTTATTTCTATACCTTTTTTTTTAATACAAGATTTTAGGCTCAGTAGAATAATTATGTATAGGTTCTGAGATTCGGGTGATTAACAGCAAAAGGCTGTTAACTGACTAACCGTGTCTGGATATTATTAATCACATAAAATAGTACAAGTATTCTTTGCCTTTCCCTTAAATCTCTCATTGGTTTAATTTCTTCCCTTGTAATCAATGTAGCTATCCCTTTAAGAGATAGCCAGAACTTTTTACAATCTACAGCTGTTGTCCGTCACCAATTAAGCTGACCAAGTCTTTGCCAAGTGTGACTTTTCTCAGAATACTTGTCCCTGAGAGTTTACTTGGTAGTCTTTACTAACAAGTTGTTTATGAATATATATGTACATATGTACATATGTATGTATAGATTCATATATGTGCTTGGAGGAAGAAAGAAAAAATGAAGATGGAAAGAACTAGGTAGAATAATGAGAGCAGAAGAAGGGACAGAGAGGAGCTAAGTATGAGAACAGAAGAGAGGCTGTGTAGACAGAACTGATTTAGAAGAATAGAGTGAATGGACTAAAGAACTCAGTGTGCTTAGATTCATTGTATATCCCTCAGATTAGATTCCCAGCTGGTTGATAGATTCTTCCACGGACTGGGGGAGAATGCAATAAGGGCTGGACCTCCATTCTCTTACTGACAGGTGGCATCTTCTTGCTCTGCCCTCAGCCTTATCTTAAAGGCACCGATGTCAACCTGAAACTACAATCCTTGGATCTAAAATTTTTCCACAAGTCCACTTTTAGTACCATAAGAGGTCAGCGCATTGTGATGACTAATGTTAATAGTCAACTTGATGGTACCTAGAATCCCCTAGCCAACATTGGACACTTGAGAATAAAAACATCTATTGGACAACACCACTTGATGGTTCTCTCTACATGATTGATCTACTGGCTAGTGTTTCTGTCTTATTCAGCCCTCACCTTCTCAATGATGTTGCTTAGAAAAGAAAGGAAAGGAAAGAAAAGAAAGGTCACACAGTAGCTCCCTATCTCTACTTCTCAAGGACTAGAATTGCAAGTGTGTCATATTTTTTTTTAAATTGATAGACAAGCAGCATTCTTTAAAACAATTACAAGAAGAATACTAGCTTCCCTGGCTCCCTCTCCATCCCCCAAATATACCATGACGCTGAGTCCCATCAGCTTGGCTGGCTAACCATGTAGCTAATGAGTACACTCTAGAATTTACCTTCTAATTTTACCTTAACTGGCTTCCTTACCTTTTTTTTCTTTAATTGAAGTTTCCCTTTCTTATTCTGGGCCTCGGGAGGCTGACTTGGGGATTCCTGGGAAAGTTTAGTTTAGTTAAGTACAGAAGAGATTAGAATGTTTAATACAGTACACTGTATTCATCAAAAACTGTGATGACTCTGGGGCAGTAGTTCTCAACCCTGCTAATGCTGCGACCCTTTAATACAGTTCTTCATGTTGTGTTGACCCCCCCCCCAACCGTATGATTGTCTTCGTTACTACTTCATACTGTAATTTTGCTGCTGTTATGAATTGTGATGTAAATATCTGCACTTTTTGATGGTCTTAGGTGACTCCCGTGAAAGGATCAGTTGACCCCTGGAGGGGTCATGACACCCCCCCCCCCCCCCCCCGCTCCGCACCACCCCTCTGGGGGCAAACTGCTTTTAGACTGCAAAGTCCTAGAATGCTTTGCAGAGGGAGTTGTGGCAGCCTTTGGATCTGGCCAAATTCAGCCCACGACAAAGCGACGGGGCTCAGACTGCAGTCAAGGCCATGCTCGCGGATCCTTGCAGGACTCAAGACAAACACTCTGCCATCTCTTGATGTGGTAACCATTTGTGTAATAGTTCTATGACAGTATGCTAACAATGCCTATTATGCACTGGGCAAAGGGAACCTTTTCATACCCAAATCTCTAAAATGACTAGTAGGTAACGTCCTCTGGGATAAGAGAAAAACCTTGGTAGTTTCCATAAACTGCCGACTCCCTTTTATCTTTAATAAAGCATGAAAACCCTGCTCCCACCTTACCTCCTTCTTAGCATTCTTCTCATCTTCAGAGCTTTCATTCAGTGTTTCAAGGGATTCTGCTCAGAAGGAAGACAGTGTTACTTCATCACTGGGGCTGGTTACACTTTTAAGTACGTCAACTCTCAAACTAGATCACATTTAAATTGCAGACACCTGGGGTCTGGGGTCTGACATGCCAGTGGGGTGAAAGGTCACTCTTCAAAGTGTGTCTACCAGGCTTTAGTTGTAAAGACATGTAACAAGTGCACAGGACTGGGAAGTGGACAGGACTGGGAGAAAAACATCTATTACTTTAATATCCTTGCTATATTCCATATTATTATATAATAAAACAACTATATTAATATGTATTGGGAGTGCCCCTGTAAGCAACAAGGACCCACATGAAAGCAAAAAGCAGCCACGCTTTCTTTTGGAGTTTTTAGTTAGCAGAAAGTGCAGGCAAACCAACAGGAAAACAGAAACAAGGATTTGGTGGATGTGAAACGATCACTCATAGAAAGAGAATGAGAGAGAGAGAGAGAGAGAGAGAGAGAGAGATTGAGAAGATAAGGTGCAGTAAGTCCATGAATGGAGAGATCTGGAGTTGGTTTGAGGGTCCCAGGCATAAGGGACAGTATGTGAAAATGCCCAGGAATTAGAGATCACTAGGTCTTTTGTTTCAGGGGAACCATTGGTCATTTGGTATGTCTAGGGTTTCAAGACTAAATAGAAGAAGAAGGAGGAGGAGGAGAAGGAGGAGGAGGAGGAGGAGGAGGAGGAAGAGGAGGAGGAGGAGGAGGAGGAGGAGGAGGAGAAGAAGAAGAAGAAGGAGAAGGAGAAGGAGAAGGAGAAGGAGAAGGAGAAGGAGAAGGAGAAGGAGAAGGAGAAGGAGAAGGAGAAGGAGAAGGAGAAGGAGAAGAAGAAGAAGAAGAGATAGCAGATGATAACAGTCCTAGGAGCTTAATCAACCGGGACTTGATCTTCTGTCAGCAGGAACCCATGAGATGACAGGACTTTATATCCACAAAAATGCAAAGATTTGGGGGCTGGAGAGATGGCTTAGCGATGAAGAGAACTGGAGTTTGGTCCCCAGCACCCATGCTGAGCTGTTCACAAAGGCCTACAACTCCAGCTCCACTGAGATCTTACATGTTTGCCTGCCTTGGGCACTGACACACACACACACACATGCACATACCCACACATAGGCACGCACATATATGCTTAACTAAAATGTATTGAAAAGTTTTGAGTGTCTATCATTATAACATAATAAAGATAAAAGTTACTTAGAATTAACAACAGAGTATTGGTAGTTTCACTTGACTACAACACAGGTCTTTTTCACCTTGTAACATGGAAATTTATTGTTTTAATGATTATGTAATTTTCAATCTTGCTGATTAAATTGTTAAATAAATAGTATTTTATTATACAGTTTTACTGATCCTAATTCTCTTTTAAGTAAGTTTCCTTTAAGTGTTTGCAACATTGAACATTCTTTCTTTTTCTTCCTTTTCCCTCCTCCTTACTCTCTCTTTCTCTCTCTCACCCTGCCCCCCCACAGGTCTCTAGGTGCTGAGATTATAGCCATTTGCCACCATGCCTGGCTTAATATTTCATTCTCAATGTGTATTTCTTTTGTGAGTTGTCCTTTGACAATTTCTTTTTTTGCCCTGATCTATGAATTCTTTATTCCATTATCATAATTTCTTGATGAGCAATATTGTTGCCAATAGTCAGAATTCTAAAGTTACTTTATTTCTAAATTTAGAACGTAATTTATCCTTTAATCAAATGATGTATTGTTATTTATTTAATTATGTAGTTATTAGTTTATTAAAATAGATCATAAACAAAATTGGAAATTCTTGTCGATGAATTACTAGTAGTGTTCCTTTTAGATAGCACCTTTGTTACATAGCTCATATTGGTGATGAATCTGTAAATCTCCTACATCATTTAATTGATGAGAAATTGTAGTTCCTACAGAATCTAATTTGCTGTGGTTTAGTTTTTATCATGTGAAATTTGTTTAAAGAATAGGCTTTCTACCAATACTATCCAGTAATTCATGTGTCTGCTATTCAGAATATAAATCATATATTTTTGCTGTTATTGACAGATCTAACATTTTTTTGGGGGGAAGGGCTAGTCACCCTGTCAATCACTTTTTATATTATTTTGATAATTATTCAGGCATATACTTATAGATAAAACACAAATGTTTCTGAGTGTAACTCTGATATTGGATCTTGGATACTGGGATGTCTGATTTTGACTTCCACCACAAGGTGACTTGATAAAGAACACCTGGGGGGGGGTTTAATAAAGAACACTATGGGTGTGTCTGTGAAAACATTTCCAGAGATGATTACATCTGTAGGGTTGTAAGTATTCAAGTCCAAGACACAGGACCTCCTGGCTTCCTTCACCAGCAGTAGTCAGTTGTAGCAGCAATAGACTCCTTCAAACATTGCCTCAGTCCAAGCCCAGAAGACAACAAAGCTGAGCTTTTTATGCAATTTCACCTTCTCTTTCTCGTACCTTACATTTTGCTTGGGAGCTTTGAACTCCTTGGCAAGGAGAGTAAAAGAAGTTGGAATGTGGAGGGAGGGGAAAGGGGTTTGCAGGAGAGATGTGAAATTGCAGGTACTTAAGGGTACTGACCCGTGCTAACGTCTGTTTCCTGTTTCTTTCCCTTGCCTGGGGGTGTGAGGTACCAAGGTGGGTCTTAGTGTGTGGAATATGTTGTTCTGGCTGTTTTAGGTTTCTCTTTTGTTCCTAGATGCCATAAAGTAAAGGAAATGTCTGCTTTGCCTCAGGCTCCTGGTTCCATGATGTTATAGGTCCCCATCCTTCCCCCCATACAAACCTATGGCAACAGAGAAGGTAAGGAACAGGCAGAAACCATGAGCCAAAACCAAGTTCTCCTCCTGTGAGTTTATTTCAGGTTTTCATTATAGTGACGGGAAATTTCACATGTCAAATATGGCACATGAAAGAAGCCCGCAGTACTCTAGATAGACTATTCCCAAATGCAGGCATCACTGCATTTGTTTTATGAAAAGTAAGTAAGTTCTTATAATTAGGCTCAAACATCTAGCTCACCTTTAAAGTTTGGTTTCATTGAAGTTCTCTGACGTGGGACATACTTTTTTACATTCCATCTGAATTTTCGTAAAGCAACTGTAGTTTGAATAATCATTACTTTTGTGAACTCTTCGATGCCTTGTATCTGAAAGTTAACGGAATGTACGTTACTTTCTGAATGTGTGTTACGCAGTTACATGTTACCCTGGCAAGCTGGTTTTCTAGGTCCTCAGCCTCCCGCCTGCGGGATGACCAATATTAGGCCCTATGCCTTGTTCTGCACGCCCACTCTTCTTTGATGCATTCGGGCGTATTATTTCAGATAGACTTTATGATAACAGCACTAATACAGTGTGCCTTCTTTTAACAGACGAAGAATAAACCACACTAAATATGCTGCTGCTTCTTCTAACAGAGCACTTGAGACACATTGTCTTTACTAACCATCAGAGACTGGCAGGTTTTGCCTGTTATATGATTAATGACAGGTGGGCCACTATTGATGACATATCTTTAGGATGAAGTACTGCTCAAAGTCATTCTTAAGGATGCTTGGATACAGATTAAATCTGGTGAGTACTGTTGAAGATGATCATTCACAATAAGGGTTTTTTTTTTTTTTTTTTTTTTTTTTGTAAGCACCATTTAGTATCTCCTCCATTTTTGAGACGTTAGGAGCCGGTAGGGCCATTCGCATTTTGAGTGACAGCTGACAGTCTCTACCTTGCGTCCTGTAGTCTTGAGTTCAGAGCTGTCGCACCCACAGCTTCTGCTCTAGTAACTCCTGTGATCACTCAGAGAAAAGTCCACTCTGGCTGCATGGACGACTGCCACCGTGGCTGCTGTTCAACCATGGCTTCAACTCCTGCTTAAGGAGGCCTCGCTCTGATCAACCACCTCTCCAGGCAACTTGCATCAGCTTTACAACATCCCACTCCAGGCAAAACAAGCCTTTGTCAACTCGAGGTGACCATGTTCATCCTGCAGCTATTCTCACAGAGGTCAGGAGAGGGAGCCCTCCCCAGGGCCTCTGGACAAAACTTGTCATTGGTCATAAAAGAGATGTGATTGGTGTAAATGAGAGAGCTGTGATTGGTGGAACCAGAAGCTATGCACACAGGACTGTGATTCGTATACTACAAGGGTGCCCTATCCCCTTCTAGCTATCTAAACCAGCTATCTTCCTGTCTCTTCAAGTCAGCCTGGAAGGCTTCTCTCCTGTATAGTCTCCCTTAGCATTGGAACACTGGGTGCAAACATTCTCCCCTCCTTGTGGTCTTATTGCAGAGACATCCATCAGAGATAGCTGAGAAAAGAGTAGGCAGGACCCTGAGAGCAGCGGCAGCATTTAAGAGGCCACTGAAGAATTGCAGAGAACAGCGAAGGTAGAAACCATACAAATTTAAGATGGGAATGGGTGACTGACATTGAAAATGTTGTGAAGAGCCAAGGGCAGAAACTGAAAGGATAGAAGATGGCATGCTGTGGTTGCTAGGAGACCAAGGATTATGGAGCTAAGAGTCCTGACATGCAGATCTCACTACAGTAAGCCCCCGCCCCCCAGCTTTGAATGCTCGGAGCTATAAAGCCCCTGGTTCTCAGGGCATAGACCTGCAAATCTCTGGGTCTGAAAGCCCATCTGTCAATAGCTAGAACTCAGAGCTGTTAGTCCTAGGGGAGCTGCTACACGAGGAGCCATGATTTCCACCCAGGTGGCAGAAATATTCACAGGCTGTATTTTGACAAGATGGAATTGACTCAGTAGGTGAAGGGGATAAGCTGTATCAAGATCATAGTGAACAGGAAGAAAACAGGAGTTAGGAAATCAAACAAGAAAAAATGCAATCATAAAGTTACTAGCACCACAATGTTCGACTCATGTCAGCAAGCTGAGAGTATTTTTGTGTCTATCAGCTTTCCATTTGGAAGAAACTCATCCAAAATAAAACAAGCTTTCTCAAAATTAGTGATAATAATATCACCCATGGCCAGGATGCTCGTTAAGGAATTCCAGTTAGCAATGTGCTCTCTCTAGGGTGACAAGTTCATCTGACCCAACCTTCAGTAATGGCCTGAAAATACAGACTAGCAGGTCTTTGTAGGTGGTTTTCAGCTCTTGTCAATCAAGGAAGCTGATAAAACAGTTTGAATGGTTCTTGTATGATCCCCACCCTCTGCATCTGACAGGGGTTGCACACTTCCCTGGTGACTGAAGCACAGTAAAAATTGCCTGGCAGCTTGCTTCTTATCCCTCTGTCTCAAGTCTATCCTGGAAGTACATCCATCCCAGCTGTTAACTATGACTAGACACCAGTCCCTGTTCATTTTCATGAGGTTGACATCTTGTGGGTAGTTTCAGGTGTCTTGCTCACTTTGGCATTCTAGCACCGTTTCTGTTGTATTGCAGCTGCTTAAAAATGAATTTGAATGTATCTGTGGCTAATGGAATTGATGTCTCGGTTCTTCTACCTAATTCACTTTCTGTGGTTTTATTTCGTATGTCCCCAATTCCTTGTAGTGTGTGCCTCTTGTACTCTCTACCATGTACAAATGCACACCCGCACACTCACAAAGTTTCTCTTGGATTTTGCATGTGGCGCAGGCTCTCCTTTTGAAGTCGTAACAGTTTAAATGGAAAGTGGTCATTTTTATGTACACTTTCTGAGCCAGAGGAAAACATCTGCCACTCTGTTTAGTGGGGTTTGTCGGAACCTTCTAGAATACTGTTGATACAGTCATTCTGAAATGTATGAATGAAACTAGTGGGTCCTCTTTCCCTATGTGCTACTGTACTAAAATGTAACCGTGAACAAAGTTCTCTACCTTGCCGTGTTTCATTAGCATTGGCAGTGGATGGAAAAAGCTTGCATCTAGGCCACTGAGTGCAAAACAGTCAACAAACACTGTGTATGTGAGTACACATGGATGTGGATGAGTATGAGATCGTGGGATGGAGGGAGGAAAGAAGGAGATGGGAAGGTGGAAAGCCTGACTGTTGTGACAATTTTTCTTGTATTAATTCATCGTTGGGAGAAAGACTTATTTCCTACCTGGTAGCATGTCACAGGAATCAGGAAAGGTGCCTTATAAATTTTTCGCAACTGGCAGTCTTCCACAGATCCATGGATTAGGACAACGTGGGTTACAGTCTCATCGTAGATGTCAGTTTTAGTGGTCTTGGGTATGTCCCTTATGAAGACGTTGCAGAGTTTCAGCTGCATCTTGTAGTTCCAGTCCTTAAGAAGAAGCACAACTTCATTTACTGTTATTTGCTCACAGTCATTTTCCGCTAATCATCTAATGGAATTGATGTCTCGGTTCCTCTACTTAATTCACTTTCTGTGGTTTTATTTTGTATGTCCCCAATTCCTTGTAGTGTGCGCCTCTTGTACTCTCTACCATGTACAAATGCACACCCACACACTCACAAAGTTTCTCTTGGATTTTGCACATCTCTGTGCAGGTTTGCTGGGGAACGTGGGTAGGTAGGAAGAATTCAGAAAGGCTCTCTTACCTCAAAAGATAAGTGTTCCCGGATCTTTTGGGCAGTAATGCCAAGTCCAATTTTTTGCCACATTTTTTGTTTCATGATAGGGTATTTTTTCTCAAAAGCTTCATACAAGTGACTGATGGGGATGAAATATGTCTGAAAAAAGGAAGATAGAAAGTAAACAATTTGTGCATACCCATGGCTGAAGTCTCCATACAATGGCAGTCAAGCTAAGAATTAAGATGCATGTTACAGTCCAGAAATCTCATAAGATACATTTATTGGCTCATACTTGTAATCTTGCCATTGCCACAATTCTAGAAAGCCTCGTGAACCAATGAGGACTCTTCAGTTTGTTTTTTCTTTAAAACTGTGTGTCTTTCTGGGTATCATCTGATGTTTGCACATCATGGAATTATAGCAACCTAGATACCAGTCGTCATCTTACATATTTAATTTTATTCTTTTCATCGGCGAAAAACAGCAATGGCTGCTAATGAGAGGCAAATCAAGCCAATTAACATAGCTCCACCTTATCAACTTACCACGTTGTCATGTCAGGGACATTGCAAATCTGTTCTTTTAACCATTTCGACTCATACGTTGTTATTCCTGTGTTCACCACGCAGTGCTGTAGAACACTAAGATACATTCTTCTAGTAAACTGAAGCGTGTCCTTGATGACCACCTCCCCTTTCCCTTGCCATCCACTTCTGGTGACCACCCCTCTGTGCTCGCTAAGACAAGCCAGCTGCTTTACATTTTACACGGAAGTAAAAAACACGCCCTGGTTTCTATCTGTCCCGGCTTTGTAATGGTTGCACAGTTTTCTTCAAGATCATTCATGCTGCTGCAAGAATGGAATCTCATTCATTAAAATGCTTCATTACTTTAATTAATTTATTTACTTAATTACTCCATGACTTAGTTACTTTTTAATTTACTCCATAAATTAGTTAATTTACACACATGCCATGGCACACCTGTGAAAATCAGGGCACGGCCTGCAGTAGAGTCTCTCCTTCCACCAAGGGGGTTCCAGTGGAACTCGGGTCATCAGCCTTGGTGGTAAGTGCCTGTACCATTTGATCCACCTCTCTAGCCCATCATTCTTTTCAGAGGCTGAATAACATTTCACAGTACGTATGTTTTCCTAAACCGTGTATCAGATGCTGGGCACGCAGGTTGTTCTCACTTCTTGACATGCAGATAACGCTGCAGTTTACATGGGGAGTAGGTGTTTCTCCGCAGCATCCTGATTCCTTTTCCTGTAGATTTTTTTTTTTTTTTTTGGTTTGGTTTTTCGAGACAGGGTTTCTCTGTGTAGCTTTGCTCCTTTCCTGGAACTCGCTTGGGAGACCAGGCTGGCCTCGAACTCACAGAGATCCGCCTGGCTCTGCCTCCCGAGTGCTGGGATTAAAGGCGTGCGCCACCACCGCCCGGCCTCCTGTAGATTTTTTATATTAATTTTCCCACTCCATGCACATAGGCTGTCTTCCCACCCTTTGGTGTCCTCCATGCCTTTCATCAGTATTTTGTTCTTATTGTGAAGATCCTTCCTTTCTCTGGGCAAACATATTCCTTTGTAGCTATTATAAATGTGATTGCTTTATTGGCTTCTATTTCAGGAGTAAAAATACTTATTTTTGTATGAATTTGTTTGCTAGTTCTTTCATTTTCAGGTGGTCTTGGGGTATAGTCTCTGCAAAAGACCATTGCACCTTCAGTGACAGTTTGATTTTGTCCTTTCCAATTTGGATACCTTGTAGTTATTTCTTCCTCTTGCCTGATTTTTCTGCCTCAGACTCCAGTATTCTGTTGAATGAAAGTGATGAAAATGTCACCCTTGCCTCACTGTGAGAGCAGACAGAGACCTTTCAGCTTTCTCCTTTCAGTATGATGTTAACTTTGCACTATATATATGTAGATACATATAATATATATACATAATCTGCATATATGTACAAACCTGATTTATGTTTGCTTATTATCCTTATATTCCTAATTCTTCAGACTGTTTATCAGGAACTGATAAGGAATTTTATAAAATGTTTATTTGTGATGGATCATGTGATTTTGACTTTTGCTCTGTTGATGTGGTAGTGTATCACCTTGATTGACTTGTAAATCTTCAATCATATTTGCATACTTGAGATCTATCATATTTAAATGTAGTGAATGATCTCTTTGGGCTGCTAGCATTATTCTGTGTATTTTTGTCTCTATGTTTCTCATGAATTTGTGGCTTTTTTATTTTATTTTCTATCTGTCTAGTTTCACTATTCAGATGATCCTGGCTTCAGGCGTTTAGAAGAATCCCCTCCTCTTGGTTCCCTTCCTGCTTTCTTCAGTAAATCTTATTGTTAAGCTTTCTCAGTTGGCTTTCTTACTTTTTGTAAAGGTAGCACTGTAGGTGCTGAAAGAGATGTTTCCATAATTGTGAAAATCACTGGAGGGTTTCCTTGACACCATCCCGGCAGGTGCTGCTGTAGACTTTTCTTTCCACTTTTCTTTCCTTTTTCTACTCAGAGCCTCCCTCCCCCATCTCTCCTTTTCTGACAGGGGCTCCCTATGTAGCCCAGGCTGGCCTCTAACTCACAATCCTCCTGCTTCGGCTTCCATTTGGCCGTTTTCCTTATGTTTATATTGTGCTGATATTTCCTATCGTTTCTCTGTAAGAGCATTTTCTCTTTGTGTGTGTTTTCCTTCCGCTCATTGAACCCATTTGTATTCATCACTTTAGTGCCTTGTCTGCCCGATTCATCCTCTGGGCAGTCTTAATGTTCTTTCTATGTAATGGGTCACTCTACTCTTATTTTTTTCTATCTATAACTGTTTAATGTTTCTTTGTGTGCATAAAAGTAATAATATTCTGCTGTAGGATGGTCTGTATGTCAAATTACTCTGATTGGTCAATAAATAAAACACTGATTGGCCAGTGGCTAGGCAGGAAGTATAGGCGGGACTAACAGAGAGGAGAAAAGAGCAGGAAGGTGGAAGGAGACACTGCCAGCCACGGCCAGGACAAGCAGCATGTAAAGATGCTGGTAAGCCACGAGCCATGTGGCAAGGTATAGATTTATGGAAATGGATTAATTTAAGATATAAGGACAGTTAGCAAGAAGCCTGCCATGGCCATACAGTTTGTAAGCAATATAAGTCTCTTGTGTTTACTTGGTTGGGTCTGAGCAGCTGTGGGACTGGCAGGTGAGAGAGATTTGTCCTGACCGTGGGCCAGGCAGGAAAACTCTAGCTACAATATTCTAATTTAAAAACATCATGAGTACTGATGATACACTGTAGAGATTACCGATT
>CABHPP010148466.1:0-40631 GCA_902168425.1 Peromyscus attwateri
AGACCTGAGTATGAAATTGCACACCTATAACCCAAGCACTTGAGAGGCAGAGGCAGGAGGATTGCCAAGTTCACAACCAGTGTGTGCTACATAGCAAACACTCTGTCTCAAAAACCCAAATGTAAATAAATAAAGCAATGTAAAAAGGAACTATTTATTATACAGTGGTGGTAGGCAACGCCACTCCCACCTCTACCCCCTTCTCTGGTATCCACGTCGATCTTTCTGGAAGTAAAACAAAATGTTGAGGGTTTAGGTTTTTGTTTTTGTTTTGCTCATAACTAGGCTATACTAATAATTTTAGAGAGGCGTTAATGATCTTTTTACATAAAAATAAATGCTTTAGACTTGTTCTGATTCAGCAATGTTGGCTGTGCCTAGAAGCTAAATGAGTGGGCCGTAAACACAAGTGGTTAGAGGAGACAGTTATTTTCCTCATCACACAAGTTCATGGGCAACAGCTGGAGCCGGAACAAGGTAACTTTCTTCTCTGTGTTGGGCAGGCACACTAATCAGCCTTGTGTTAGTATAACAAAGAATCTTAGGCAGCAAACTTAGGGGGAAAATGTCTACTTAGCTCACAGTATTGGAGGCTCAAAATTAAAGACTGGGTGGCTCCAGGGATGTGGCCTCTGGGATGGTAAGAGTGGCAGGTGGTATAGATCTGAGTTCAAGGGTCACCTGCTGAAGTTTCCAAGTTACTGTGTCCCAGGATGAAGAACTGTACCAGGGCACTATAGCAAGACGGTCAAAAGAGAGTGTTCATTAAGAAAGAGAGAGATGCTCCTGAGAATGGTAGTGAGTTATCGAGCTGGGGAAAAGCATATGCTCAAAAGTGCTGAGTCACAGGGTCATTTACACAGTGCCCATCTTCTCTCGGGGTTGCTTGGTCTACACAGCGAGTTTCAGGACAGCACTACACAGGGACACCCTGTCCGAACAAACAGGTACAGCGTTGGGACATACCAGAGCTGTCTTGTTTCCTTAAAGCCAGTTCGTAACTTTCCAGTCAGGAATGAAGACATTCTGAAGAGACACTTGGGCCCTTCCCTTTGCCTATCAGACTATTGAAACAGTCGTCTCCAAAGAACTGGACTTGCCCACAAATCTCATGCAGAAAAAGGGAAAAGACCGGGAGCCTGCTGCCAGCCAGAGGGGGGAGCTTGTCTCCTAGAGAAATCTCAGGAGTTCTGACATGTCAAACCACCCTGTGGGAAAGACTAGAGTCGAGACGACAGAGATGTGGTAGACCACATCTTGACTAGGATTCCTTAGCTATATACTCTTTGTCCTCTGTTTAAACCTAAACTTCATGTTGGGAATCTGAAGAAGGACTTAAGGCAGTGGTTCTCAACCTTCCTGATGCTGTGACACAGTTCTTCATGTTGTGGTGACCCCCCAACCATAAAAGTATTTCATTGCTACTTCATAACTGTCATTTTGCTACTGTTAGGAATTGTAATGTAAATCTCTGATATGCGGGTGTCTGATATGCAACTCCCAAGGGGGTCAAGACCCACAGGTTGAGAACTGCTTACTGTTTTAAGGGACCTTTGTGCTCTTCTTCCTAAAGTGGCCACATCCAATAAGTCTCTTTTTTTCTGCTTTTCACTATTAATTGTGCCTTTAATTGGAGATGGGTGGCCAAATCTGGCTTCTGAAGACCCCATCTCAACTCTTGATGAACCTAACTCAGGGAGCTAGGATACAGACACTGAACAGCCACCAAAGGCACCTCAAGCCAGTGCTCAGTGTCACACACTAAAGAATACGGCAACACTGACCAGGAGAAGCCGTGGAGGAAGTAGATTATAAAGGGAAAGTGGGAAGAACCCCCAGAGTGAGGACGAGCTTAATGGCTTTTATGAGACTTACAGTGGGAATTGGAAGAACACTTTACTGTGCAATCTTGATTGTGATTGGTCATTCTGAACTCATCCCAGACTGAACCAGGGAGTAACCTATACTTGATTATACCTCCTCAGCCAAATCAGAGGAATGAGTTACTCCTACCATCAGGGAAGTGGTCACTTGTCCTGGTCACTTCATCTACTCTCTCTCCCAACTCACTGTATCTGTTTTGTAGGCTATTGATTATTTTCTGTGTGACCAGCTCACAATCCACTGTGAGCCCTGCCCTTATTTCCTGTGGGGAGTTAACTCCTGTCTTACTAGGGCCCTAGCTGTGACCCAAATAACAAGTTGTCAGCCTCTCACTTTATGGTCCTTGCATTTTCCTTCTAAGCAAGGAGTCAGGGACAAAGAATGTGCCCTTTGCCCCCTTGTCCCAGAGCAGGGGAGACATAAGGTTCATGGAGGAGGCAGATGTGTAAACACAGGGCTGAAATGCAGTGTTAAATGGGAACTGAGGGGCCAGTTAGGAAGCCCAGGAGGAGGCGGATGTTTTCCCTGGTAATGATATGACAGAGTCACTGGTGATGATCTGCTAAAGGTCACCTGCTCAAGACAAGTGCTCTGGAATAATCCTTATGTATACTGTAAATACATATTGCTCTCATTGTTAATAAAAAGCTGATTGGCCGATAGCTAGGCAGGAAGAGATTGGGCAAGACAGCCTGAGACAGAATACTGGGATGAAGAAGGATGGAGTCAGAGGAGTTGTCAGGAGATTCAGAGGGAGCAAGACATGTTGGAGGACAGGTAAAGCCATGAGCCACGTGGCAATACATATATTAATAGAAATGGGTTAATTTAAGTTGTACAAGCTGGTTAGTAACAAACCTGAGCTATGGGCCGAGCATTTGTAATTAATATTAAGCCTCTGAGTGATTATTTGAGAGAGGCTGCGAGACAGGAAAACTCCACCTACAGACAAGCACAAACAGGTGAGCTCCACAGCTCACCTACACAAAAGTTAAGTTGGAAGGAAGAAAAAAAATCCGCACAAAAAAGCAGATGCCAAAGGAACCTAAAATGTCCCCCGCAACGGGGGAAGGGGAAATGGAGCAACAGGCACAGGGAAGCGATGAGAAGCGAGCCTGAGGCACTCCTGCTGACAGAGCTGCAGCTGCAGGGAGCACAGGAGTGGGGCCTGCTCAGGCCTGCCCTGTGGAAAGCTCTCAGGCAGCAATGGGAACTGAACGGAGCCAGGAAGAGCCCAAGGGTAGGGACCTGAGCCATTAAAAAGCTTCTGTATAGCTTGAAGAGCCAAGAAGGGCCTGAGTCACCTTGGTTTTTGAAGATGGAAGGGACCTGAAGAGACAATAGATGACCCACCAGTGACCTTGAGACATGGTCCAAGAAAAGGGAGCAGAATCTTGCTGTAAAACATTCACAAGAGAAATACGTTAAGCTATGAGATCATGAGGACAACATCCAGATTTTCCAACTGAGTTGAACATACGAGGGAAGAGACCACTGAACACAAAAGAACTTTTAACTGACTGACCACAGAGCAAGTAGAACTCTAAATCTCTTTCCTGTATTAATCCCATAATCTCATGAAGTGAACCCTGCCATCACCCCCTCTTAGAGGAGAGTAAGGTGACTCTTACAGGGGTGAGCTGCCTCCCAAGGTCAGCCAGCAGGGATGACCCCAGGCTGTCTGACCCAGTAAAGCCTTACTTAGCTTTACTATGTCACACACCCTGAGGCATGCTGGGTGGAGCCCAAAGACAAAGTTCGCTGTGACTAAGGTGAGAATTTCTTCTTCAGAGTCCAAGGGCATAGGGAACGATAAACAATTTGGAATGAGGAGAATGGCCTTCTGTGAATTCCAGTGGCTATTTAGCTTCTTCAGGCACAGACAGGAAGAGCTTCCCTCTGACTACAGAGTTGATCAGCATGGCCAAAAGGAGCCCCAGTAATCACCCATCTAGGCCAGGCTTGGATGATGGGTGGGAAAAAGAGCTCATTGGCTCAATCTCCGACTTCTCATCTACCTTCTGTGGTTTGAATGTGCCCTTCAAATTTCATACATTGCCATTTAATGTCTAAATTCCTATGTTAATGGTTGTTGGAGATGATTGGGTGGTGAGGACACTCTCTTCATGCATGAATTACTGCATCCATGGATTGATGGATTAATGTTATGGAGGAAGTGCTTTTCTTACAAAAGCAAGCTTTCTCTAACATGCCTGCTCTGCCTTCCCAGGTGATGTCCTCTGCCATGACATGATGTAGCAAGAAATGCCCTACCAGACACCAAACAAAAGCCAGGTGCCATGCTCTTGGGCTTCTCAGCTTCCAGAACAGTAAGCTAATTGTTTTTGTGAAGCACCCAATAACCGGTGTTTTGTTATAGCAACAGAAAATAAACTAAGACACTAACCTTTGTGAAATCCAGTGATGATTGTGACAAGACTCTCTCCTCTTAAGAAAAAATAATGTTAAAAAATAAATGTATCCCTCAGTGCTGGGAACCTTAAAAATCAATTTAATGGGCATGGCGTGAAAGCACACACCTTTAATCCCAGCACTCAGAGGTAGAGACAGGAGCACCTCTTTGAGCTTGAAGCCATCCTGGTCTACATAGCGAGTTTCAGGATAGCCAGGGCTACATAGAAAGACCCTGTTTCAAACAAAACAAATCAACTTAATGATTTAGCAGATGGTGAAAAGAGTCTGCAGGGTTGGGGTTACAGGCAGATCCCAAACAACCACCCAGCAGAGCAGTCTCCCCATCCCTGTGGCGCAGCTTCCTCCAGGTCACGTGTGAAACAGTGCTAAGCGCATCAGCAGCTCCTCTGCCCTCGTAAACAAGCCATGTTTTGAAATATGAGTGATTGAAATTACATCTGACCAGGATTTGCATGGACCTCTCTGGAAGCATCCCAATTATGATTGTGCCTCTGAGACTTGAGGGCAGCTTCTACCTCCAGGGCATGAGCTACAGTGGCCACACTTCACAGCCCCTCCCTGCCGTGCCTCTCAGTTTCTAGATGTGATTGGGAAAATAATGTCAATGCTGTGTTCTCTACCCCCAGCTCTTCAAATTCCTGAGAACTTTCCTGTGCCTTAGCGAAACTGACCAGAAACATCTTGCCAAAAAAAAAAAAAAAAAAAAAAAAGGTTCCCAAAACCCCAAGAAAGTTCTGAGGGAAGAAGAGCATCCTCCACTGAACACCAGCCTCACTAGGACTTGGCTCTGTTAGGAATTCTTGGAGTCAATGAGAAGGAAACAACTTTGTACCACTTTCATTCCTGGTACCTGAGGCAGCCAGTACAGGATGTCATATCCCCGGGGACTGCACTGATAGCTGGGTGTGAGCAGTCATGTGGGGGCTGGGAATTACTCAGGTCCTCTGCAAGAGCAGCCAGTGCTTTTAACCACCGAGCCATCTCTCCTGCCCCCACATGCACAGTATTTTCTTAATGACTCACAGAATAACCTCAGACCACATGGTCAGACCTTTCATTCACTGCTCCCTCGATCTTCAGATGAACAAGCAAAGCCCTCTACCTAGGAAAACACAGCTGGGACTATCATGAGCTTACTTATGCTGCACCACTAGAGTCTGGGGAAATTCTATCGTACGCCGAGTTCTTCGTTTCTCTCGGAGTTATTTAGTAGAAGTAGTCTCTGCTCTTATGCAGCCCCTTCCTCTGGGGAAGGATGTGGTACACAGGGTAACACATCTGATTTCCTATGTGCAACCCATACTCCATGTAACTTCACCCCAGGTAACTTAGTTTGTTCCTGAAAACAAGTCTTCATTACTTGTACTTAAGTGTATGTGCACACTCACACAGGTATGAATACATGCACATGGACAAACATCTCATACACTGTAAATTCACTATTTGAGTTTCCAGGAGTATTCATCGAGGCATTACCATAGGAATCCTGCTGTCCTGGACTCCTGACCCTTGAACAAACACCACACTGACTCACCACACCTTCCAAATGGCCAGCTTGTAGCCTGTCGGTGAACTCTCGGCATGACTGTGCTATTTTCATAGTTAAATTTATTTAGGTTTCTTTTTTTAATCACTTTATTTATCTTTTATATTAGTGATCTCTACTTAAAAAGAGCTTTTGGATTTCTACAGTTCCCTCAGTGGTCATGAGCTGTTCTGGAATAGATGAGGTCCCGTCCTGTTTCTGCAGCAACAATGGCGTTCCCCGGCCTGCAAACATGCCTTTGGTGCTGAAGGACACACTGATGGTGTGAATAATTTTGCTCACCTCACTGAGTCTTCTTCCATTTAAACTGGAGCTTGTTCAGTTAGCCATGAGATGACATTTAATGCTGCCCAAATCAACATGGGCAAAGTTGTTTATCAGATATTATTTCTACTGCTTGCCAAGTGCCTTGGTACACACATTTGTCTGAACTATTTCGGTTGTGTGTGTGTGTGTGTGTGTGTGTGTGTGTGTTGTTTGTTTGTTGAGATTATCTGTGTAACCCACGAAGTCCTAGAATTTGCTATGTAGTCCAGACTGACCTCTAACTTACAATTCTTTTTTTTTTTTGACTTCATTTTTTAAATTACGCTCATGATATTCATTAATTACACTCATGATATTAATCACATTTGTGGTATTCATAGATTACATTCGCAGTATTCATTCAATTATATATATAATATATATATTTTTTTAAATTTTAAATGCTGAATGTCATTTATTGAAGGAGGGAGGAGGTCTTAAATACAGGCTTACAGCACAATGGGAGGACCCCAGAGGGCAGAAGTTCACTACTGATGTTTTACAATCTTGCTTCTAATCTGTTAATGCCCATTATTCAGGATACACAGACAAGGAACTTCCCTTAAGCATTCAGGAGGGTGGAACCTGGCAGGGAATTAGCATAGGGAGAATATCAAGGTCAAGGTGCGCAAGCAAGACAACAGTTACCCAAAACGGGGGCCAGGGCCCTACAGGTCCCCCTTTTATTAAAAAATGAGCTTCTGACTTGGATTGCGTGGGACGTCAGCAGGTCACCTTACCCGTCATGGAGACGCCTGCCCAGGCCACACAGGTGCTCTGTTTTAGGTTGGTGAGTGCCCCCCAGGCATTACCCATCTCTGAATACTCATTATCATACAGGCTCAATCGTGTGTGAGCTGCAGAGTTAATTGCTGCCAAAGATCTCAAAGTGGCACTGGGCTTGCAATCTGTGTGTTCGATACAGAAAAGACCAACAGAGGTCCTATCTCACCCATAGCCAGTAGGCTAAAGGCAACTGAGCCATTCCCTTCCTTAACAAGCCATACTGTACATTGGTGTCCTTGTAAGATAGTATCCCAAAAGCAACTGGAACTTGAGTTTATAAATTTATAATTTTCAAAGCCAATCGAGATGTATATAACTACTGGATTAAATTTATCATGCCCAACAGAATGAAAGATTAACTAACTGTGGTAGCTACTTTTGTTGCCAGGGTCTCCATTGTGCTAGCTGTAGTAAGCAATTATGAAATGGTAATCCCAGAAAGAGTAGCAGTGGTGGGCGCCATTGCTATAACGGCAACAGCGGCAGCAGCAATGTCAAATTCTCTTCTGGATTGTGTGGACATCCACTGGCATGGATACAACTCCAGTAACACGTACCGCCAAGGCCCATTTTTCTTGATCCCAGCACGACTTTAGCTGGCAGCTCTTCTGGAGAATTCAATCTTATGGTTACAGTTCCTAGGCTTACATTAATGCTTGCCAAAGCTGGCAATATTGGGCTCTCAATCTCCATTGACATCAGAAGGGTAGATTTTTTCATGAAGACCCATTAGGTCTCTGTCATGTTGGGCTTCAGCAGCAGCCATAGGGCACGTTCAGTGCTCAGGAATCCAAAGAGGAACCTCATTGTCCTGAGGAAAGACATAAACAGAACCCCGGGGCCACACCAACACTAGATCAGGTCTCCTCCACTAACTTACAATTCTATTTCAGACTCCAAATGGTTGGGGTTACAGGTAAGCAACCACCACACCTGGCTCTTGTCCAAATTAATGATATCACTCAATTTGAAAAGCAGTTGTCTTAGTTAGGGTTTCAATTGCTGTGAAGAGACACCATGACCACAGCAACTTTTAGTTAGTTAGTTAGTTAGTTAGTTAGTTAGTTAGTTAGTTTTTCAAGACAGGGTTTCTCCGTGTAGTTTTGGTTCCTGTCCTGGATCTCGCTCTGTAGACCAGGCTGGCCTTGAACTCACAGAGATCCTCCTGGCTCTGCCTCCTGAGTACTGGAATTAAAGGCGTGCGCCACCGCCGCCGCCGCCGCCGCCGCCGCCGCCGCCGCCACCACCACCACCACCACCACTAGGCCCACAGCAACTTTTATAAAGGAAAACATTTAATTTGGGCTGATGGTTCTACATCTTGATCCACAGACAACAGGAAGTGAACTGTGACACTGGGCATAGCTTGAGCATAGGAGACCACCCTCACAGTGACACACTTCCTCCAGCAAGGCCACACCTCCTGATAGTGCCACTCCCTCTGGGGATCATTTTCTTTCAAACCACCACAGCAGTTCTTAAATATGTGTTCCTTGTTATCCTAAGGTTGTCCTGGGAATTTATGTAAGGAAATGCCAAGACCTGTACCCAACCCTCCTTAGACCAAGTCTTGACTGAAAATGTCAGTCTTTAAAATTCCGTACAGTTGAGAAGCATCCATCTGCTCTCCATGGGAGATGGCAGACTCTTTCTAATCTCCAAAGCAGCATGTGGGGCTCTGACATGCAACTGTTGTGTAGCACAACCCGCATGGACTCAGGACAGAGTTCCATCCACAGCCATCCTGTGGCACCAGATACAGATTTGTAAATATACATCCTGGTGCTTCCCTACCCTGCCATATCTTCTGCATATCAGGATGTGCTCAGCCCTCCATGTTCCTTCCACCCCTCCAACACTGCTGCATGGCATGGGGAGCCTGGTTGACTGGGCCACACTGAGGACTGCAAGACTCAGTCCCAGGAAGGTGGGCAAAGCCATGAGATGCCTTCAGATGTGATGCCTTCTGGCCAGTGGGTTATGCAGGGAAGGGAGTCATTTCTAAGGGGAAACACAACAAAAGAGCCCATGTGAAATTCGGGGTACTCAAAAGTCAGCTCCCTCAGACTGTGCAGCGACTGGACCAAGGGGCCTCTGTGGGGCTTCCAAGGGACAGTATGAACCAGAGCCTGCCAGCACACGTGGAGCGTGACCCAGGATCTGGTAACAGCCATGTGGATGCACTGGGGCTGTTTGGTTTGGCAGTTTCCCAACAAATGTAGTGACTTCATCTGGTTCTGCTTCTTAGCTAGCTGAACCAGGCATTTCCATCAGAGTGTTCTGTGCGCCAGCCAGTAAGCCTGCTTTCCCAACTTGGAGGTGGACATACAGATTCCGTCACACAGGTCACAATTCTTCTGAGATGCCTGGTCCATCGAGACACACTACTCCAGCTGTCTCGTTCAAACATCTTCATGGGCATCTTGGATGAAAATTACTGATAAACCCCAGCCCACCCGGGTGTACTGCCAGCCCCTTCCTATGGGAAGCTCGGGGGTCAGCTCTCTCCAAATACTAACAGCCAAAAAATTCAAGGCTTGCTTCGGGACACATCAGAGACATTACTTTCTCTACTGCTGTTCCTAAGCAAATGCTCACATTTCTGTATTTTCTTTCTTCCCTCCCATAGAACTCAGGCACTGTCCACTGAGGGCCAGAAGCTGAGATCTCAAATTCACCCTAGTGACAAAGATGTGTTACACCATCAGACCCCGAGCAGAGCCTCCAGCTGAAACTTATCCACTTCACTTCACATTTCCCAGGGTTCCTTCGCCTTCAGTTTGAGCTGGCCCTGTCTGATATTTTTAGATTTGAACTCATGCCTAGGAGCAGGAGTTTTGATGGAGGTGGAAGAGAAAAAAATATTTTCTTTTTTAATTAAAAGCAGATGACGGAGACAATTCAGTCATGGAAAGTAATAGGAGCATTTCCTCCAGTGACCATGATTCAGCAGAGAAGCGGGGTGCTAACAGAGTGTCCCCACCTTTCCAGAAGACACACCTTGTGTGAGCTGCCTAAGGGTTCCCCCAGAAAGCCACACACACTGTTCTTGCTTTGCCCTTCACCCTCACAGAGCTTCTGTGTTGACCTTAACGTTATCAGGGAGGCCCAGAGCCAAGGGGAGTCAAGGAGGTGGCTGCTTGGTGGTTTGTTTAGGCTTATTATTGTTGCTGTTTGGTTTTTTCTTTTGTTTTAGATGTATTTATTTTTATGTTATGTGTATGGGTGTGTTGTCTGCGTGCATGTCTGTGCACTTCATGTGTACAGTGCCCAGTGGGGCCAGAAGAGGGCATCAGATCTCCTGGAACTGGAGTTACAGACAATTGTGAGCAGCCATAAGGGTGCTGGGAATCAAACCCAGGCCTTCTGGAAGAGCAGAGGATGCTCTTTACTACTGAGCCATCTCTCCAGCTCCTGGTCCAGCTTCCTTCAGTCCTACCTTCCAGCCGCTGGGTCCATCTTCTGAATCCAGCTTCTGCGCTGCCCTGATGTTCAAATGAACTGAGAACTGGTCCAGGTGAGGAACTCCTGCCTTGTGTGTTCTGTTCTCTGGATCCTTGGAGAACAAGAAGCATCACAGACACAGACAGACAGCCGTGCTAACCACTGAGCTCTCACTCATTCCCTTGTACAGTCTTAATTGCATTGTTTCCTCCTTTACAAACAATTTGTTTTTCTCTCTCTTAATCAAGTCTAGCCTAGTCTAACTAGGACAGTTCGTTGCAGACCAGTTTGTTAACACAAAAAGAAAGGAAGGAAGGAAGGAAAGAGGGAGGGAGGTAAGGAAGTAGGAAGGGAGGGAAGAAAAGAAGGTAGAGAGGGAGGAAGAGAAGGAAGGAAAGAAGGAAGGGAGAAGGAAGGAAGGAAGAAAAGAAAGAAAGGAAGGAGGGAGGGGGAGGAAGTGTTACAGGCAGAAGCTTCTGTCCCCTCAGTCACTCCCAAGTAATCACTCAGAGACTTGATATTAATTATAAATACTCAACCAATAGCTCAGGCTTGTTACTAGCTAACTCTTGCATTTTAAATTAACCCATACTTCTTATCTATGCTTTGCCACATAGCTGGGTTCCTTTTCTCAGTACAGCATGCCCATCTTGCTTCTCTCTGCGTCTGCTCACGACTCCCCAGACTCCACCCTTCTTCTTCCCATTATTCTGCTTGGCTCTCCCACCTAACTTTATCCTGTTCAGCTATTGACCAGTCATTTCGTTATTAAACCAATCACAACAATACATATTCACACAGCGTAAAGGACTATTCCACAAAGGGTTGATTTTAATTACACATTTTATTACAATACTCATTTAGATCCAGTCTTTCCAATTCGTTATCAAATTCATTTACACTTAGTTGTTCTCCAATCACACATAAAAAGTCCAGCTTCCTGTTTTCAACACCCAGGTAACACACTGAACAGTAGCTAGCAGTCACTGTAATCAGAGCCTTGAAGTCACCTCTGTGCTGTCAAATGCTTGTTCCTCTTCCTTGTCATCTCGAATGTAGGAGGAAGGCAATTGCAGCCAAGTGCATTGGTTAGGATTACCAGCCAGGTTCGGCCGAGGGCAAACCCCATCCATGTCATTCAGCACACAGAGAAAGCATGTGTTCTGGAAGCTCTATCCTACTCACTAGGAAAACCAGGGTTCTTGATTACAAGACAGAAATCCAACCCAAACTATCCTGTGATTAAAAAAGGGGGGCCTTGGAAGATTCACATACCCATTGGGAAGAACATGACACCACTGGACTTTAGAGACTCACAATCTTAGCATGTGCTCTCCTCTCCCCATCCCTTTTTCTCTCCCCTCCCTGCCTCTTTCTTTTCCCTTCTCCTTCTCCTTCCTCTGCATCTTTCTGCACGATTTTTGTTGACTTCCCCCTGGACTGGCTTCATCCACACAGTGAGACCATGAGTTCATCTCTGTTCTCTCATGTGACCAAGGGAAGATTTGCTCTTTTGTCCCAGTTCCAGCTGAAGATTCCCTAAGCAACAACTCAACTGGCCTGCCAAGGGTCAAATGTCTACTTCCGGGAATCCAGGGGGAAATCACTGAGGGACCCCAGTCACCTTGATTCATGTCTACATGTGCTGATGGCCAAGCTCCTTATCTCTTCCCAGCCTTGGTTTCTTCACTGTAAAAGGAGCGAGTGGGTAGAAGCTAATGTAATCCCTCTAAGAGCTCTTGATTATTTTCCATAGATAAGCATGCCAAAGGCTGATGTAGTGCCCACCACACGTGAAGCCTCAATAAATGTTCATTTTTCTTCCAAGGTGAGTCTTAAAGTCAAGGAAGAAGTCAGTGTGTAAAGATGAAGAGGAAAATTACTTGAAGTATGGGGAGCCGGATGGGAAATGCTATACAATTCAGAGTAAGAGGCACTACGTGGGCTGTGAAAAGGAGGGTAATTGAGCCTTAAATCATTCTCACCTATAAATCACCCACAAGATCTGTGTTCTAGAAACAGGGTGGGGGCAGTTATCAACTATTGAAAACCATGAATGTCAAGTTGATCGATCCATCTGTAGATAGTGAGACATTCTTTGTTACCAGGGGGAAGATTATTTCAGTCAAGTAACATTTTAAGGCCAATATAAAGAGAATCGTAAAAGATTTGGATTTTGATGAACTCTGAGGTGCAAAAGCTGAATTTGCTACCTCTCCCTTTATAATGTTTTGGAGTCAGGCCAATGAATGTACCCAGCTGTGCAGATAACCTGAATTTACTACCAATTCTTTAGAAGTCTTCCCTGTGTTGACTTCCTCCATCCATTTCATCCTTAGGTTTTATGAGAGGCAAGGGAGACTTCATATTACACATTTCTTAGGCAAGATTACTATACCCGTGGAGCACAAAAGAGCCATGGGCAGTCAACTTGCCACTTTCCCTGAGTCTTTAAGAAGTCAGTGCCTCTAAGTAAGACATGGTCTTTTTACATCAAATCAGTTTGACTCACACCAACATCTGTTCTTGATAGCTAATGTGAGATGTCTTAATAGTGGCACAGAACCAAACTCGACCTCTCTGCTTATCCCTTGTCCTTTTCTCTAGCATTCCCCACAGCATCTGTTCCTCCAGTTTGTAAGAGACCATGACATCCAGCAAGTCACTAGAATTTTCCTTCTCCAGGTTTCCATTTCCCTTAAACTCATAGCAATGACCACACTTCCCACCATTGCATCATGTGGCATCCTCAACAGTTGAACGCTTGACTTTTCAGTCCAACCTCAGAGCTTTTCCTCAGCCTAGGCTCTGGTCCCAAGACTCCTGCCTTCCATGAAGCCTCTATTCCAAACCAGCCACCTTGTGCTCTGATTCTTACTTGTAGCATCAGTTCTCAACCAACTCTTTTTTTTTAATTATTTTTTTATTCATTTTACACACCAACCACAGATCCCCCTCTCATTCTTCCCCCAGACCTATCCCTCATCCCCTCCTCTAAAAGGATAAGTTCTCCCATGGCGGGTGGGCGGGTGGGGGGGGACAGCTAAGTGTGGTACATTCACTTGAGGCAGGACCAAGCCCCTCCCCACTACATCAAGGGTGAGCAAAGTGTCTGACCATAGGTAATGGGATCCAGAAAGCCAGCTCGTGCACCGTGGATAGATCCTGATCCCACTGCCAGGGGCCCCTCCAACAGACTCAGCTGCCCATCTCTATTCCATATGCAGAGGGTCTAGTCCGGTCCCATGCAGGTTCCACAGCTGTCCACCTAATGTCTTCACCAACTCTTAACCAAAGGCTGCCTGACATTGCAACTTGATTCCAAAATGACCATGAGTTTATCTGTCCGATAGCACCCAACACAATGGCTGGCATGGGAGAGGCTCAATAAATACGTGTATGGATGAGTGGGTCAGTAGAATGCCCTTATACACAGGTTGACATTTTCAGTCATTGGGGGAGTAAGGTCTTTGTCAGACTGTAGTATAAAACCAGCAGATTTTGGCTCAACCTTGTCAGCTACTTTTATATCAAATTGTCTTGTGGATCTGGAAAAAAAACTAATAACAATATATAGAGCAAGACTGATGTAGGGTGTCATTAACACACTGCTATGTTGGACATAGGGATGGAGGTAGGGACAAGAGATGGGCAGGCATCCCAAAACCTGACCCAAGAACTACATTATATCTCCATCAATCATCTCTCTCTCTATTAATCAGAAGCAGAATATGTTCCATTACAAGTAAGCTACTCTTTCTGAACCCAGGAAAATCCATAGGTATCTCCCAACACAACACATATGTAAGTCCCCACCTCTTCATCAGCAGAACAAACTTCTACAGGACTCAGATGCATCTGTTCCGGGCTCTAAGTGGATTCACTGGCAACTTAGTATCAAACTTGACACCTCATTTGAAAAATGTTTGTTCTGAGACAAGAGGGTAATTACAACAAGATGGGCAGGGCCATCGAGACCGCCGGCAGGTAACCCTCGAACTGAAGATCATGTGTATCCCTTCTCCCTGGATACATTGGATACATAATGAAACACCATGACCTTCAAAAGCAAGTTGGGAAGGAAAGAGTTTATCTGGCTTACACTCCACATCGTAGTACATCATTGAAGGGAGTCAGGACAGGAACTCAAACAGGGCAGGAACCTAGAGGCAAGAGTTGATGCAGAGGCCATGGAGGGGAGCTGCTTACTGGCTTGCTCTCCATGGATGGCTCAGCCTGCTTTCTTATAGATCCCAAGTGCCACCAGCTCAGAGGTGGCCCTACCCACAGTAGACTGAGCCCTTCCACATCAACTACTAATTAAGAAAATGCCCTATAAGGCTTGCCTGCCTACTGCCTGATCTTATTTTCTCAACTGAACTTCCCTTCTCTCAGATGACTCTAGCTTAAGTCAACTTGACATAAAATTCACCAGTATGTCAACCATCCCCCTATAGCAGAAATCAGCCTGGTTGGAGAAGGAGATAAGAGGTAAACCTCCATAGCTGGGATGTTGATCAAAACCAAAAAACACTGAGGTGTCTGTATTTAGCTTTTCAAACTTAAATTCTTTCCGGGCCCCAAATAATCTATTTGATAGGGTTAGAAATAAGCTGAGATCATTTATATAATTTACTTGTTTATTTATTTATTTATTTTGTTTTTTTCGAGACAGGGTTTCTCTGTGTAGCTTTGCGCCTTTCCTGGAACTCACTCTGTAGCCCAGGTTGGCCTCAAACTCACAAAGATCCGCCTGGCTCTGCCTCCCAAGTGCTGGGATTAAAGGTGTGCGCCACCACCGCCCGGCCATTTATATATTTTAAAAGAGTAAGCTCTATAATACTGGTTTATTAACTAACAAGTTCAGGAGTCTCTGTTTTGGACTGAGCTCCTGTTAACTAGGGCCCAACAGACTAGACTAAAAAGTCAAAAATGGAGTCACTCATGCCAAGGTTCCACATTACCAAACCAACCAACCAAAACTGAGCTGTCGAGTGCCCTCTAGGGAAGGCAGGGGAGAGGGAGTGGAGGGAGGAGAGGGGAGCAGGGAAACGACCGATCCATTTTTTAATTCTTTTTTTTAAATATTTACTTTTATCTCATTTGCACTGGTGTTTTGCCTGCACATAGATCTGTGCGAGGGTGTCAGATAACCTGGAACTGGAGTTACAGACAGCTGTGCGCTGCCGGGCGGGTGCTGGGAATTGAACCCGGGTCCTCTGGAAGAGCAGTCAGTGCTCTTAACCACTGAGCCATCTCTCCAGCCCCCATGTTTCATTCTTAATTTCTGCTTTACTCAGCCTTGCTCATCTTACTTGGTTTATGGAACAGACATGCTGTTGAACCCTAGAACCTGAAACATAGCCCACTAAGATGTTTAAACTTTTCGCTTCAAATTATCCAGGCAAGGAGCCAGAATTAACGTCTAAGGCTAAGTTTGGGTTGAAACGAGGGAAATGTCCCATGAAATGAGAAAAGAACAATTTTCAGTCAAAAGAGCATTTTTCAGTCTGCCTTCACTTTTTTTTCCATGATTACCATATAAACCATGAACAATTCTACAGTATTTGTTACTCTAACACGGGCTTGCAGGGCTGTTTCACTTGTGTTATTCTAAGATCCTTTCCAAATGGCCCCGAGGATAAGAAGCAGGAAACGCCAGCTGACAAACCCGCGTCTCTCCCCTAGAAGGGTTGATTCAGCTGGCAACTCAGAGCTCAGGTGGTCCTCAACACATTTCATTTTTTAACAGGTGAGTCTGGGGATAGTTGGGAGGGGGTAGGAAGTAGCAATGTCTGAAGGCAGTGGCTCTCAGTTTATGGTCCTTGACCAGCAACAGCAATATCCTGTGGGATGAAAATTCTCAGGCTCTGCCCTGCCCCGTGACCAGAAAAGCTGGGGGTGGGGCAGCAATCTGGGTTTTCAGTATAGGAGTGGCTAGTGAACTGCAGGAAAAGTATGCAGTATGCAGTCTAACAGTGCTGGGCCACAAGACTCCTGACCCTTTGTAAGTCACGAACACACACACACACACACACACACACACACACGCTTTTCTTAAGAATGTTGTTTGTCATATGTAGCCCCAGGTAAGGAAGAGTTTCCAGTCTTTCTCTGTCAGCTGGCTTCTCCCCCACCACCAGCCACTTTTTCTTGCATATGAGCCATTATCTTTTTCCAAAGATTATATATTTCAATATATACTATATCATGTTAATCCACAGTGACTTCATACACAATTACAGAAATTCTGTTTCTAAAATAAAAAATTTTTTTTGGGGGGGGATTGTCATCCTTAAGGAACTTGGTACATATTGACTGAGAGCAAGCAGGACTGGGTCCCTGGGTAGAGTGTAAGGGAGAGAGGGGAGTGGGGGGGGGGGGAGAGGAGATGATTTACCATCTAGAGGCTCCCACATGGCAACCTTGCCCATTTTCTTATTTAACTTTATATAGCAACCCTATTTTGGGTGATCTAGGATAAGGGTGAGTTAACTGACCCCATATCACTTCTATGAGTGGCAGATAAATACTTATCAATTCAGGATTCAAAGGCTCTAGATGGGTCTAGGATCCTGGGGGCAGGAAAGAGACTCCCAGACAAGACGAAAGGAAAGCCTCCTTTAGGGACCCACAGCAGGGTGGCACCCGTCAAACACCAACCTCACCATCTAGACTGACGTAGGTGCCACTCTTTCCGGTGGTGAAGAAGGGATGGATGTGCCCACAGTCCAGAGGGGCAGGGACCTAACACACATGGAAAGGGTCTTCCGGCAGTGGCCATGGACCAAGAGCACTTAAGAGATTTCCACACTCAGCCGGTCAGCACAGCAATTTCAGTGTGCACCCGAACATTGGTTTAACCTGCTGTGGATACAGAGCATAAGGCTTTTGTGTTTTAGGAGATTTAAGTGTTTTTAAAAAGCTCTTTGGCACGTTCCTTAACCCATCCTTAATGAGGTTCCAGAAACCTCCACCAGACCATAGGTGTAAGTCCATCTAATAATCTCTGAAGACGCAGCTTCCCCCTCCTCCACCATCTGGGGCCCTGTGTGGAGACTGATACAAACCAGCCCTTCCCAGAAGGAAACTGAGGGGTACAGCGATGCTAGTTAGTGGTGGTGGGAGAAATTCCTAAACCGTTACCCACATTTACCTCAAATTTCTCTTAGTGGAAAAACATACCCGAAACCTAACCGACAGGAGTCAATAAATGTCAGGCAAGAACGTCTTAGTTTCCACAGCCTCAGGGCAAAGGCCATCATGTGGGGAGAGAGAGGGAAGGAGGGAGGGAGGGAGGGATGCTCCCAGGGAGGTGAGAGGCTGGGACGCCTGGGAAGGGCACAAGAATACAGCAAAAGGGAATCACACACCCGCCACTTCCACGGCCTAAATCATGAAACTGTACAAAGACTGAACATGGTGGTGCAGGCCTGGGGTCTCAGTACTTGGGAGGTAGAAGCAGGAAGATCTTAAGTTCAGGGCCAGCCTGGACCACCAAGCAAATCTGAAGCCAGCCTGGGCTACATAGCAAGCCTCAATATCCAAAAAGGAAAAAAACAAACAAACAAACAAACAAACAAAACAAAACAAAACAAAAAACCCTGAAGTTACAAGGAAATATATGGACTGATTTTTTGGTGTAATACTATGGAAATGATTTGTCACAGGTTTAGAGAAATCAGAGTAGAGGAAAAGGACGTGATGCAGCAACAGCCTCTGTATCAGGCAGGATAAGGGGCCCTGGCTGGAATTTTAAGCCAAGTACCTCACATCTGTCACTCATTATGGGGTAACAGTGAAAACTCCGCCATGTGGATGTAAAATTTACCTAAAAGCAAAGATGCTAATTATGGGCAAAGCTCTTGGAATAACGACAGCCCACACTGGCCAGTTCCCCAGGGTCCTTGTGAAGAAATCACACTAAACTCCTCAGTACGTACTACTGAGGAGAGCCAGGGGATGTGGCCCCACCCAACACCCTGGTCCACCCGGGCAGATCCCCTAAGACAGAAACGCTTCTCTTTCCTTGGAAATACAGTATGTTCATAATTTCTAAATGTGAGAGTTAAGTCTCACATCTGTTTCTCCCTCCTTCCCTTCCTCCCTTTCATTTTTCAAAAACTGTTTGGAGGGGCTAGCAAGATGGCTCAGTAGGTAAGGACACTCCCTACCAAGGCTGATGACCTGAGTTCAATCCCTATGACCCAGATGATGGAAGGAGAGAACCAACTCCTGAAAGTCATTCCCTGACCTCCACACTCTATCCCCACCACTCCAGCACACACACACACACACACACACACACACACACTCACACTCACACTCACACTCACACATACACACTCATGCACACATATAAACACACAAACACACAGATACACACACAGATACACTCACACATATAGATACATACATACTCACACAAATACACACAGACAAACACACACATTCTCATACACAGACACTAAATTTTTTAAATGTAATTTTAAAACTTTTAACTGTTAGATGTCTTAAAGTCAAACTTGGAATTTAAATATAGTGTATTCTTATCAGAGGTCTGAAAACATACTAAAATTATTTCACCATTTCAAAAACAACCCCCTAGTGACAGACATGATTTATTCATTAATTGTATCTATGTTCCTCAACTATTACTTGTTATTTTAAAGTGTAATACTCACAGAGACCAAGGTTCAGCCACAACACATAAGGGTTCAAATCTCTGTTTCAAAGTAGCTCCTAGTAATTTTTCATATCCATATTTAGACAGAATTACATCATACCATCGTATTTATCTCATAATTTTGTGGTTTTGTTTGGGTTTGTTGCTGTTGCTTTCCTCTCTCCCCGACTCCCCCCTCCTCCCAGGGCTAGAGATCCAACCAAGAGCCTCACAGGTGTCAGGCAAGCAGGCCACTGCTGAGCCACAGCCCAGACCTTTACTTACCCAGCCGCAGCCAAAGGCTAACAACAGGCTTGCATCGAAATAAACGTGAGGGTTGAGGAAAGCCATGGGTCAGAAGGTCCAGGTAGAGGTGTAGACAGACATAGGAACAGGGTCCCTCTGAGTAGGACCGGCTTAATACTAGGATGAGCAAAACCAGCAATCTCTTGGCAAGAATGTCGCTCAGCCGCTACCTTCCTTTCCTGAGCATCCGCTTAAACTGAAGGACTGGAGCCAGGGATCCCGTAACTGGACCCACATGGAACGTTAGATGTCTTAACAGCAGCCCGAGCAGCTGGGGGCCTTGCGGGCCTCTGTGGTATGGAGTGCCTGTACTCCGTGCCTGGGGCCCTGTGGCTTCTACCAGCATGTTGGCCAGCAGCATGAGACACGCGACTAAGTATGACAACACATGGTAAAGTATGACAACACTCTAACGCTGCTCACTGGAAAAATGACTCTAAACGCAACTGAAGTTTTAATATAGAGCTTGTGTTTTTCTCATACTCCTCATTTCTTGCTGAACACACCACTCTGGGATTCACCTCCTGTACCTATCTATGTCTGTTTGCATCTCTACCTGAATCTTCTGACTCATGGTTTTTCCCCCACCCTCGCATTTATTTTGATGAATACTAATCATAAGCTTTTGCCTGAGTAAAGCCCAGAATGAGGTACAAGTTCCTACCTGCTGCAAACAGGGCCCTGGGAGCTAAGCAGGGCCTCTTTCTCTAGCTACCTTGTTAACTCAGCCAATCACTAATTTAGGAATCTGAGGACCAAGGGATCCTTCCAGGCACCTATGCTGCTCAACACTTAAAGATCACATTCAGAAGAATAAGTGTAAGCTAGCATTGGGTATCAACAAAAACAAAATATGTAGACTTTAACAAGACATTAAGCATCTACCAAATCAGGGTCAGTCTTGGTGATGAGCAGTGACTCATGATAGTGACTTGACACGCCATTTTATTGTGTAGAGATGAGATGTAGAGGAAGGGCCTCTTGCCTTAGTCTGGGAGCTCAAAGAAATGACCTGGGACAGAAGCAACTTGCAGCCACTCCTAGGATGTGTATGACCTTCATCCCTGTGACCTCACACTGGACCACCACCCCACAGGCATAATCCATAACGCACCTGCAATGAGCAGTCATGGCCATCTCAGCTTTAACCATTGAGCTTTTGGCTAAGTGCAGGATCCAACATCAGAAATGCATCAGTAGATTCTAATTTGAACTCAGTGTGTGTGTGTGTGTGTGTGTGTGTGTGTGTGTGTGTGTGTGTGTGTGTGTCTGTGTGTTAATATGTCTCCATATGGGGGGTTCACATGACATCGTGTGCAGATGGAGGTTGGGATTTGATGTCAGGTGTCTTCTTGAATTGCTTACCACCTCATTATTATTTTTAAATTTTTTCCAGTTATTTATTCATTTTGGAGGGAGATGTTCCAGTTAGCATCTCTGTTGCTATGATAAAGCACTGACCAAAAGCAACCTGGGGTGGGAGTATTTTATTTCATCTTACAGTCCATCATGAAGGGAAGTCATTGCAGGAAGTCAAGAAGGAATCTGGAGGCAGGAACTGAAGTACAGACCATGGATGGAAGCTGCTTGCTGCCTTCCTTTTCCTGGCTTGCTGAGTTACCTTTTTTATACAGTTCTGACCCACCTGCCTAGGGATAGCACCACCCATTGGGCTGGGCCCTCATGCATCAACTAGCAATCAAGAAAATGCCCACACATTAACTAGCAATCAAGAAAATGCCTCACAGACATGACCACAGGCCAATCTGAGCTTGGCAATTCTTCAGCTGAGGTTCTTCCCAGGTGACTCTAGTTGAGTCAAGTTGACGAAAACTAACCAGTACTGTCGTATGAATGTGGGAGTGCACACATCACCACATGCATGTGGAGGTCTGAGGATTGTGAGAGTCAGTAATCTCCTACCACCATGTGGGTCCCAGGGATGGAACTGAGTTGGCAGGCGGGGCAAGAAGTACTGGGCATCTGGTCAACCTTCACTTTGCTTTCTGAGATAGGGTCTCTCATGAACCTGGAGACAGCCAGTTCAGCTAGACTGTCCAGCCAGCAAACTCTGGAAATCCTCCTGCTGCCACCCCACCCCCACCCCGAAGCACTGGGATTACAAGTGGATAGCACTGCATTTAGCTTTTACGTGGTTGCTGGGGACTGAACTCAGGTCTTGGTGCTTTGGAAGTAAGCAGTTTATCAGCTGAGTCACTCCCCCAGCTCCAGATGTTGGTTTTTTGTCTGGTGTTTTTTTTTTTTTTTTTCGGGGGTGGGGGTGCTGTTGTTGTTTTTAATACATTCAGAGGCCCATTATCTCTCATCACCTTTAGGGTACTTGCAATAAAAATTATCTTAGTTTTCGAAAATATTGTATGTTACAGAAGCCACGTGTTTAGACATAATTCTCTAATGGAAACATGCTGTGGCTTTCTACAGTAAATAAGCCCCCTCAAGTACACCAGAGTTTGCAATCCTGAATCCCCTTTCAAATGCTTGTGGGAAATCAGCTATTTACTGAAGCCCATGGCGAATTTTGGGGTGAAGACTTCCATCTTATAATTCGAATGATCACACTCTACACATCTGAATTTGAAGTGTCAGATTATCAGATTTTAACAGAACCTCTCAAAAAACCCAAAATGCAAATCCCATAGAGGATCATTAACCCCTTGAGGAATCTCATTTCAGGCACCGCAGAGAGCCCACCGAAGATGTGGTCCGTGGGTTTTGTGACTTTCCCACAGAACTGACCTCTGCAGCTGGAGATGCAGGCAGCTGTGGAGTGACCATCTTCTTCCTTCATTTGCTGAACCTGAGTCAGAGAAGGAATACACTGTGCACTGACACACGTTTTGTATCATCCAGATGCCAAATGTTCAAAGTATACAGATATTGCAACAGGTCACTCCCAGGCCAGGCAGCGATCCAGTCGTTAGCTCACACTGCCTCGGTGACCTCATGCTTCAGTCAGGGCTGTGCAGTTTATAACTAGTTCACCAGGGAGCTTAAAATAAGCAACTTCTCCCCTCCCGGTCTCATCCCCCTGGAGAGCTTGCGAGCTCACGCTGACAGAGTAGAGAATTTGCTAGCTCAAGTTGACAAGGAAGTTCAGGAGTCTAGATCATTCCATCAAGTGGAGGAGAAAGCAAGTTGGAGACAGGGCTGCTTTCATCTGTATAGGTGATGAGTAATTGGAACGGGAGCAGCAGAGGGATGGTTTCCAGAAAGCCAACGCCACGCAGACACACTTGCCCACCAGACCATCGCTACCTCCAGCCCACAAGGAAGGAAGGAAGGAAACTTTCCTCTGTTTTATATTTTTTCCCCTCTGAATTTTAACGGGAAGAAAATTATAAAACCAAGAGCCTTCCTATCCCAGGAGACATTTAGGTTTAAGCTGGACGGAGCACTACCCCCGAATCACAGGCAACAATTTCACCCTGGCAGGGAAATGGACTAAGTGACTTAATGGATATTTTCCATCTCTAATTTCCATGATTAAAAGAAAGAGGTTGAGAGGGGTACATGTGGAGCCTATTGTGAGTTTGCCAATGAATCCTAATTTAGATCAAAGAAAGTCCATGAGACACCGAACCATAAACACCCTAGTGTGTGTTACTTCAAGGAAGTTGTTAGTGTGTTCCCGATGGCTATTATGTGATATAGTTGCGCTCCATAGCCTGCACCCTTTAATTACTAATAGAAGAAAATCCCATATAAGAGCGAGGAATGTAAATGAGACCTCTGCTCTTTTGAACCTTTTATGCATTTGCCAAATTAGAGTTTGCTGTGGACTTTGGTTTTCCCTGATCGCTGTTGGTAGTGATCATTTGGCTCATGGGATTAAATCTGACTTTCTAAAAACTATTTCCGATCAGCGTGCAGATTTCAGACCTTTATGTGCGCTTTGCGCTGAGACATGGATCATCAGAACCAGATTGGGAACAACTTTGAAGTTTTCAAAGGTATGGAAGAAATCCTCTTCCATTCTCATCTTTCCCTCATTGCTCTCGAGTACAGGTTGCTGGCTGCCCCCCAAGAGAGCAGCCTGCAGAGTCCAGAGGCACGTCATGACCCCATGCTCATACAAGCTCCTGGCTTCTGAGCAGAGCTTTAAGCACTTGAGTCTGGATCAGTAGGTATGACCACACTGTTGTTCACACCAGGTTTTCCAGCAGCATTTCAAGAAGAGAACCACCACACATGTCAGCTTGAACAGTATGAGTATAATGATGCTTCCTTTTCTAGGGTTCTGCTGCCTGCCACCCTTGCGCAGAAAAAAAAGAAATGTCAACAGCTTTTCACATGCATTGGGTGCTGAACGTAGAACCAGGCCCTGTGTCGATGCAAAGATGCTTGTTAAGCTGAGTAAGTACTGAGGATGTTCGCCATTAAGTGAGTCAAGCTATGTCCAACCTTGCATCTTGTTCAATAAAGCAACGTCCTTTGCCATCTGTCTCCTACTCCAAAGAGATTAAAATAATGAAATCATTGCTAATGAGTAAACTAAGTAGAGGCAAATTCCCTGGTAGGAGACGTTGGTGTTCCTCCCCTGATGATGTCGTGTCCTCAATGAGGCACAGAGCACAGGGGAGGCCACTGGATTGTGCATAAACAGGGATGCCTAAAATCAAAAACCAACACAGCATATGTCGGCATTTAAAGCCCCATCAAAGAAACATCCAACTTTTCAGCTGTAACCCAAATGTAAATTTTCCTTACCCTGTCAATTAGCAGATTACAAAGCTTCTGCGGCAGCAAGGGCCATTCTGCTGGCAGAGCCCGAGCATTTGGAATGGGTCCAGGTCAGACAGATGGTGTGGAAAAGGGGTGCCATGAAACGTTCCCTGTCTGCCGAGTCAACGGTTCTTCCACACAGCAAGTGTAAGCTTCAAGGGGCTGAACCGCAAGGTGAAGACCTTCACCCGCACAGCTGGAGAAGCAAGTGGGCGTCTCCATGCACAAACTAGATGCAGGAGGCACAGTAGTCTGGCGTTAGGGAGGCATTTCGAGATGGAATTGTGCAGGACAACTGGTTGAAAATCATGCTCTTTGGCACCTAAAGAGTCTTCTCCTCAGTGAGCACGGAAAGCAGGGTCACTGTGTTCCCCCAAGTTTAACATGATTGTTTAACTTAGGAGACTAGAGAGTGTGGGCTGTGTTTGGGATGCTGACTGTACCGCATACAGTACACTGACGTGATCATGGGGAACCACCAGGGATGGTTGAACTGTCACTCAAGGACATCTTCCCGTTGTTCACTTCCACCTGACACCAACCCGCTTGCACAGAAAGGTTTAATTCAGGAACTGGTGGTTAGTAAAGTCGCTGTGCATCATAATAGCAGCCTGCTGACTTAGAAAATTAATCTTATAATGGAAACACTAATTGATGCTTCTTTGATTAAAAACAAAATGAAACAACAACCACACACACACACACAAATAAAAAGAAACAAACCTTAAATCCCCTTTCATTGAGACCCAAAAGGCAAAACAAAGTTGTATTAATTTTAAAATATTTTTAGACAAATAAAAGTGTCTCTGTTTTGGCTCACAGCTTCAGAAGGTATGGTCCATGAGGGTAGGGGAGGTATGGTAAAGCATAGAGCAGGGCAAGGCATACAGCAAGGCTGTCCACACCACAGGAGAGCAGTAGCCAGAAAGCCAAGCAGGGACCAAAGGAATACATAACTGTCACATGTAACCCTAGTGACTAACTCTCTCCAGTGGGCTCTGTCTCCTGAGTTCTAACCGTCCCCAAACAGCATCACCAGCTAGGAAAAAACATTCAAAACTGAATGTGTGAGGGACGTTTCCAATTCAAACCAGAACATCTCTGAACTGGTAACAACTAGATGTTTGTGAGTGCCAACAAGCACCGGGCACTTGACCTGCATCAGCTCACTTCATCCTTTTATGGCCCCCAAAGATGGGATTATTCGTGTTATTTTAAAGGTCAGACATCAAAGGTCCAAGAAAGGAACCAAACCACATTCAGACAATAACTCATGGTGCTCTTCCCATTCCAGGGCTCTGACGTAACAGCCTGGCCTCTTTAAATTCCACCACAAGGCCCCAAGGAGAGAGGTAGCCATTGGTTCCAAGTTCCAAGTCAAACTGTCTTCCAATGGACATGTGCCACTCAGGGTTGGGCAAAGGCACTGGCCCAGTGCCAAAGATTCAGTGGCCGTCTATCATTACTCCTTCCCCGGCTTCAGGTCTTGGCCAGTAGAACATGACCTTGAGGGTAAAGGGTACTGTGTCCTACAGAAGCAGAAATGCAGGCTGTAGGAAGCGCAGGCTCTAGGGGCATTCCCGCCAGACAGGAAACTGGAGTCCGCTCACCGAGTAACCAACTGAGAGACAGGCAGACAAAAAGGGTGGCCCTGGCACTTTGAGTGTCCATGGCAGCCTTCCCTCACTAAACCCTGATTCCTTTTGTCTGTGTTTCCTTACCTTTCCTGGCTCACTTACCTCTAGCAGCCTGCAGCGAGGGGCACCTACACGAAGCTACATAGAGACCCTGAGACCATTATCTCAGCTGGAAGTTAAGAATTTTTGTTAGTTACTTTTAGCGAAAGTGGGCTCTTTGTTTGTTTTATTAATTTGTGTGTTGTTTGACATGATCCTGACCAACAAAACAGAAGAGAACTCGATATGCTGCTGTCTACAACAGCTCTGATTAAACAACCTAGACCTGGCATAGCATTTGATGCTACAAGGTTTTCAAACCCAGACCAGGGTGACCTACCACACCTGGGGAGGGATTTTATGACTAGAACTACTGTTTTCAGTTCTGAATGACCAATAAAAGAGACTAATCAAGCAATTAAAACAAAATTAACTCGGTCATCAGTTTAAACTTTTCAACCCAGGCCCCTGCCCTATATCCACACCCTATGAAGAGGAAGTGAGTGAAAAAAAAAAAAAAATCACAAAAGCCTCACTGGAGTAACAATTGGCCATTTTAACGCTGGCAACTTAAAGTGACAATTATGTTGTTAATTGATAGCTATTCCACTGAGTTGTCATCCGTGTAGATGGTCCAGATTAGTGATGTTGTTTTTTGCATTGTGATTAAAGCTCTGGGTAGCTGCATAAGACTGTTGTAGTCTATTGTGGAGACGGTCTAACACAGAGAAAGAGGAAAGGGGCCAGCCTCCTTAAAGACGCGGCTGACTTAAAAGAAGCTAGGAATTACAAAGTCAAATGCCACCTTTAACAGATGTGAGAATGACATGCAATACTGGTTAAGGGAACTTCCTTCTACACAAGTCAAATATTCATTAGCGGGGTGACAGTCAGTGGCAAGGCCACTGAGCATGCCAAGGAAACATTATTCCCCCAGACAGTGAGGCCCACAGAGACCCAGTTTTGTTTCTGGAACTTTCTCAAACTCAAGACAGGTAGTAAAATAAAGGCCCGAGCTGGCTTCTTTTGAGGTTGTTTTGTGGTGCTGGGAATCAAACCTAGAGCCCTGTGTCCACTAGGCAGTCACTCGACAGTCAGCTACACTCCTGGTCAAATGTTACGTCTTTTTGTTCTTATTACATTTACTTATTTGAGTAGGGGGCAGGTGTGTGTACCATGGTACATGCATGGAAATGAGAGGAATTGGTTCTCCCCTTATACCACCTGGTTCTTGAGGGTTAAACTCAGGACATCAGGCTCAGTGTAAGCGTCTCCACCTGCTGGGCCATCCTGCTAGGCCATGGATGCTAACATTTTAAAGAAAGAAGAGAAAAGAAGTCATGGTGGATCACAGTTGGGACAAGAGGATCACAAATTTCCCTTCAGCTTAAGCTACACATGGAAACCTTGTATCAAATAACAAAACAAACAGAAAAGCGTGTGTGTGTGTGTGTGTGTGTGTGTGTGTGTGTGTGTGTGTGTGTACAATACATCTTACTTAGAGTCTTAGTTACTTAAGGGTACCTTGCTGCTTTTTTGGTTTGTTTGTTTAATATAGGGTCTGGCTGTGTCACTCAGGCTAGCCTCAAACGCTTAGAGCAGTGGTTCTCAACCTGTAGGTCACGACCCCTTTGGGGGTCACATATCAGATATCCTGTATATCAGATATTTTACATTATGATTCACAACAGTAGCAAAATGACAGTTATGAAGCAGCAATGAAATGATTTTATGGTTGGGGGTCACCACAACATGAGGAACTGGATTAAAGGGTTGCAGCATTAGGAAGGTAGAGAGACATTGGTCTAGACTCACTCAGGTGATGCTCCAGCCTCAGCCTTCTGAGTAGCTGGAACTATAGGTAGTCTGCTCCATACTGCCTGACCTATGGCTTTCAAAACTTGTGAACCCAAATTGAGCTTCTAAGTTTTTCTACTGTGGAGAAGCCTTAAGCTCCAGTTAAGATTGTTAGTGTTGGGTAGCAGGGAAGAGTGATCTTGGGCATCCACTGGTAGCATCTCAAGAGGGCCAGACTGGACCCTCTCCTCCCATGAGGCAGTCCTGGCCACAAGGTGACAGCTGCCCAAATCCTAAGCATAGTGTCCTACTGGAATGAAACCCAGTGACAAGGGAGAATCATGGCTTTGGGATGAATATGGATATTTAAGCTACTGATTGATCATCTCTACGTCTTTATCTCCTCTTAAATCAACAGGCCTGGTAATGGGGGGCTGGAGAGATGGCTTGGCAGTTAAGAACCTGTGATGGGGGATCTGGGGAGATGGTTTGGTGGTTAAAAGCCTGGTGATAGGGTGCTGCGGGTCTTTCTGTACACTGTGAATATGTGTTGCTCTCATTGGTTGATAAATAAAGCTGTTTGGCCAATGGTGAGGCAGAATAAAGTTAGGTGGTACATTCATACTGAAGACAGAAATGAAGAAGGGTGGAGTCAGGGCAGATGCCAGCCCATTGCCCAAGGAGCAACATGCCAGAAGGCTGATAATGCCACAGCCACACGGCAATACATAGGTTAATAGAAATGGGCTAATTTAAGATGAAAGAGCTGGATAGCAAGAAGCCTGAGCCATAGGAAAAAAAAAAAACAGTCTGTAATTAATATTAAGCCTCTGACTGGTTATTCAGGTATCAGCAGGCAGGAGATATGTATCCGTCTACAATGAGGGGCTGGGGAGATGGGTTGGTGGTTAAGAGCTCTTACTGTTCTTGCAGAGGACCTGAGTTCAGTTCCCAGTACCCAAGTCAGGCTGCTCTCAACGACCTGTAACTCCAGATCTAGGGGGATCCAACACCCTCTTCTCACCTCTGTGGGCACCAGCGTATGTATGTGCATATGTATGTGCATATTCCCACATACATACCTGCAGACCATGCGTGTAATCTAAAATCAATCTTTAAAATTTTTCAGTTAACCAGTCTGACAATGAGGGTCAAACTGAAGCAACATGATTTTTCATGTGAACTGTAAGTTTTTATTTGACGGGGGTTGAGACAGGGTTTTCCTCGGTAGCCCATATGGGCCTCAAACTCCCTATGCATTCCTAGGCTTGCCTCAAACTCACAGCAATCCTCCTGCTGCATCTTCCTAAGTGTGGCAATTAATGCGCGAGCCACCCGGGGCAGCTGTGTTACATGGTTTCTCCTTCCCTGCCCCGAGCGGTATCCTTCCCTCCGCCTTCGGTCAGCACAGCTGCACAACTGTCTCGCTGTGCAGTGAGAGGACAACCCTGCCTCAAACCACGCGGCTGACACAAGGGTTCTCATTTCTGTGTAGACAACCACCTCTCAGCTACACTCTTCCTCGGGGTTTGGGTGGGACACGCACCATCTCCAAGGGTCCAGGGTGAGCAGGCACCTCAGGTACATGCATTTGGGTTATTCCGTGTCTCTGGCCACAGAAATGGATCAGGGATGAGGACAAACCCATTTAATCAAATAAGAATCCACCATGGAACTTTTGCTAGAAGTCCTTGGAAGGAAAAAGAAGCATCCTTTCTTTAGAGTTTAGATCAGGCAAGGCAATGTAAGCTTAGATACGACTTACACTAGCATTTGTAAATGTATGCTTATACTGGGTTGAGAAAATAGGAAATACATTGTAGGTAAAAAGAGTCAGGTGTCTCACTATCAAAAAAGACTCTAAATAGGAAAAGACAAAGGGCAGGAAGGAACTGTGACCCTTGGGACTGGAATTGGAGGTTCTCTGTAACACAGACAAAATATATATTTGTGTGTGTGCATGCATTAGTATAGTATACTTCCAAGAGTGTCTCCTGAGAACACTCTGATGTAATGACACCCCAGATCCTGGTTCAATTCTTAGGTAAAAGGGACCAAGACTCCTTAAAGAACTGAATGTGTCTAAGGAGTGGGTCGAGAGACTATCTGGAGACTCTGTAGTGCTGACAAGTCAGGAAAGGGGAAGAGAAGCCCAATGAAGGGCTTGGAAGAATCTACAGCCATGCCACCCATCTATCAGAGGATCCCAAAGAATGCCCTGGCTGCCCAAACCGGAGCCGACCAAGCAGCGAAACCAACACTGGGTTATAATCCATAGAAGAGAATACCCATCTGTGACCGTGTCACTAAATCTTTGTGTTCAGTAAGTAATGAATAAAACCATCAATGGACAGACCAGCTCCTCCAGCACTTCCCCCCGTCCTGAGTCAGCGGGTAGGTGGGTAAGACTGTTCCTTCTACCCCAGAGGACTCCCCGGCTCCTCTGGGGCCTCCCACCCCGACCCATCATGTAGGCTCTGTTCTTTCCCACTCTGTAAGCAGTCCATCTCTTCTGGGATCTCACTTCTCAGAGCCAGTGGGTAGGCATCACTCTGCCCCGCACCACAGGCCTCAGGGCTCCTCCAGGATTTTAACCTCCAGGCACTGCCAGACTTCCCAGATCCCCCAGTATCCCCTGTCTTCATGCTTCAAACGAGGCCCACCTCTTCCCAGCCTATAAGCCACCCACCTCTCTAGGACTCCAGGCAGTTCCTGCCCTCCCTGCCCCTATAGGCCTCCCGAGGACACACCCAGCTTCCAGTATCTTCTACACCCAATCACCAAGGGATCAGATCTTACTCACGGTAGAGCAGACAGACATGAAGAACCACATCAGAAGGCAGCCGGAGAGGAGCAGCAAGGGCTGTGCCCATGCTTGGCTGTTGTCTGTTTGCAGCCTCTGGTAGGTTAGTGATAGAACCTGCCCCTTTCAAACCTTTCTTTCCACAAAAGAAGAGGTCTCAACCCTCTTACAATTTAATCTTCTCTGGAACACTCTACATGCCTGGGCTGAAAGAAGAAAGACACAACCAGCAAACTACCTCAGATGAAGCCAGGCATGGTGGCCCTTACCGACAAACACAGCACTCAGGAGGCAGAGGCAGGTAGATCTCTGTGATTCTCAGGGCAGCTGAAGCTACACAGTAAGATCCTGTCTCCGAGAAATAAAAAAAAAAAAAAAATTAAACAACAACAACAAAAAACCTACTTCTGATACACAAGTCCCAGCATAGAAACAAAAGTAACACAAGAAAAGCAAGCCTCTCCCTCAAAAATAGATGATAGATAGATAGATAGATAGATAGATAGATAGATAGATAGATAGACAGACAGATAGATATCACACAATGACAAACATACCAAGAAAGAAATCAGAGAAACAATCCCTTTCACAATAGCCTCAAAATTTTATGAATAAAATATCTTGGAATAAATCTGTGCTCGTAGGCCTCTCTAGAAACAGAACTGAAAGGATGAATATTCATGAGGGGTTTATGAGATTGACTCACAGGATGTGGTCCTGGTAGTCCAGCAGTGGCTACCTCACACTGCAGAAGCCAAGTATCCAGGGATTATTCAATCCAGGCTGGCTGTTTCAGCAGTGCCCATCTGGCACTGTAGGCCTGGAGACCTCCTTGAGAGCTTCTGGCCTTCCGCTGACCTGGGAATCCTGAAGAATTTGGTTCTGATCTTGGTGAAGGAACGCCACAGCAACAGGAAAACAGGCAAAGTCATTCCCGTCGTCTTCCGTGTCCTTTTATCTGGGCTGCCCCCCCCCCAAGGTGCCGCCCACATTTAGGGTGGGTCTTCCTGCTTCAGACAATCTGATGAAGAACGCGTCTTGCACATGGGAGTGCCCGGAGCTGTGTTTTCGTTTATTCCAGACGCAGTCCAGTTGACAACCAAGAACAGTCATCCCAAAATCTAACCGAAGAAGTTTTCACTTCTGTAATGAAAATTTTAAGGCACTGAAGAAAAACACTAAAGAAGATACCAGATGAAAAGATCTCCCATATTCATGGATTGGTAGGATTAATATTGTGAAAATGACCAAAAGTGATCTTTAGATTCAATGAAATCCTCACCAAAATTCCAATGAAATTCTTCCATAGAAATTGAAAATTTAATCTCAAAATTCATATGGCAACTCAAAAGGTCCAGGATAGGCAAAACAATCCTGAATCATAAACAATAAAAGAAATGTTGCTGGAGGCTTTATATCCCAGACTTCAAATTACACTACAGAAATATAGTGATAAAAACAGACAGACAAACTGGCTGGGCAGTGGTAGTGCACGCCTTTGATCCCAGCACTCAGGAGGCAGAGGCAAGTGGATCTCTGAGTTCGAGGTCAGCCTGGTCTACACAGCAAGTTCCAGGACAGCCAGGACTAACCAGAGAAATCCTGTTTCAAAACACAAACGAACAAAAAAAGTGCTGATTTTAAAAAGGTGGGCAGTGGTGGCACATATCTTTAATCCCAGCACTTGGGAGGCAGAGGCAGGTGGATCTTTGTGAGTTCAAGGCCAGTCTGGTCTGCAGAGCGAGTTCCAGGACAGCCAGAGCTGTTACACAGATAAACCCTGTCTCAAAAAAACCAAGAAACAAAAAAACAAAAACAAATAAAAACACAAAAGAAACCAGACATCAATGAAATAGTACTGAATTCCCATATGAAAGTCCACATTCCAACAGTCACCTGATTTTTAACAGAAGTCAAAAATACACATTGGATAAGCAATGGCATCTTTGGCCAATGGGGCTGGTCAAACTGACAGCTACATGTGGAAAAATGAAACTAGATCCTTAACTCTTGCCCAGCACAAAACTCAACTCCAAATGGATCAAGGACCTTAACATAAGACCTTAAATCTCTTAGAGGAGAAAATAGAAAAAGAATGAAGGAAAGAAATAAAAAGGAAAGGACATGATTGCTCCTAGGTATGGTGGAGGAGAAAGTTTATTGTAGATAAAAGGAAGAGCATAGCCAGAGGTAGGGGCATCTGGGAGAATCCAGAGTGGACATGACCCTGAGTCATGTGAGAAGATGGGGAGGGAAGAGGAGTGAGGAGCTGCCGACCAAGAGGGGTAGCCTGGGCTAAGAGACTGACCAAGAGAGTAGACAAAAGAGACCAGGTAACCAAAGTGGTTGGATCATATAGGGAAGGGCAGCTGGGGAAAGGGCAGCCCAGCCCCTGGGCTGGAGAAGTTTAGGATGGGGGAGAGAGATTCCAGACAGATCCTGAAACAGGTAGGGCTGATGGACGCTGGGAGAACCCGGCAGCCAGGTCCACTTTGATATGTTAAATAGGCACCTCAGCCATTTGTCCTATTGAGACTTAACAGAGAATATGCTTCAACTTAGAAGCACAAGAATGAACTTTCTGAACGGGACGCTGGTAGCACAGGCATTAAGACCAACAACTGACCCAAGAGACCGCATGAAACGGAAAAGCTTCTGTGCAGCAAAGGACACCATCATCCCAAGAGAAGGGCAGCCTACAGAATGAGAAAAAGTCTTCTCCAGCAATACATAAGCCAAGGACTAGTGTCTAGAATATACAAAGAACTCAAAACACTAAACACCAAGAAAACAAACAACCCAATTAAAAAAAAATGGGCATGCAACTAAACAGAGAGTTCTCAAAAGAAGCAATGCAAATGGATAAGAAATTTTTAATATTCAACATCTTTAGCCACTAGGGAAATGCAAATGAAAGCAACTTTTGAGACTTCTTATTTGAGACTTATTACCCTGTCAGAATAGCTAATACCAAAAAAAAAAAAAAAAAACAACAAAAGCCCCACAAATACACCATATGATACAGCTATACCACTCCTTGGCATATTCCCAAAGGACTCTATATCCTACTACAGAGATATTTGCTCATCCATGTTCACTGATGCTCTATCTACAATATCCAGGACATGGAAACAACCTAGATGTCTACCACTGGATGAATGGGTGCTGAAAATGTGGTACATATACACAATAGAATATCATTCAACGCTAAGAAAATAAAATTATTAAATTTGCAAGTTATTGGATGGAGTTGGCAATAATCATTCTGAGTGAGACAACCCAGACCCAGAAAGATAAACATCCCACATTTTGTCTCCTATGTGGATGCCATCTTAAATCTTTAGATATGGATGTTTAAATTGGAGTACTCATCAATGTCAGTAAACTGGTGAGGGGCAGGACTTCAAGGGAAGTGGGATATAACGTGGGTGGTGGGAAGGGGGAAAGGCAAGTAATAAAACAAGAAGGACTAAATGGAGTATGGGGGGAGCAGGAGGGCAGCGTAGAGGAGGATTATGTGGGGGAGGGGGTAACTAACACTAAAGAACTGTGAAACTCCGAAAATGTCGTGTATAAACTTACCACTGTAGAAGCTACAGAAAATACATACATACACATTTATAAAAGGACTTAAAGTGGAGTTACCCTATAACAAGGGTCCAATGCCTTCACCAGATACTACAGGCTAGCAGTAAAAAGCTCAGTGCCGAGTATTTGCTACCTCTTTTCCAGTTGTGGGTCAGGAGGGTCCCATTAGACTCCCCGCCCCCGCAAAATTACAGGCTGTTGAGTATTGCTTTTGATGGCAAAACCGTGTTGCTGAAGGCATCACATATTTGAGCTACAGGACACGGAGAAGTCAAGCTTGTACTGAACTGGATGAAAGCTTCATCCCTACTAGCTGCCTTTCCTAGAGCTTGAAGGTTCTAGGTATGCTACAGGACAGAAAAAGCAATTAGCAATGTTATCAAGCTGTTAAAGCCTCCAGGTCACAATAATGACTGGCCTGGCTGATACAATAAAGGCACTAGTGTTGTAACAGTAACCAACCGCTTTCTAACTAGATTTGAGACCTGCTCCACAAAGCAAAACTCATGCCTGGTACTACTAACTGGGTGAAAAACAAACAAACAAAAACAAAAACAAACAAACAAAAAAACCTGTGGCTGGCTAGGTCATAGGCCTTGCAGAGAACCTAATAATTTTATTCTGTTAAATGGACATAGTAATGAACTCCTCCTAAATTTTTATCTTTGTATCCATGTATTAGTGAATCTCTCAGTCCTCATCAGAGAAGCGTCTTTTTGCAGTAAATGGTGATTAATACAGAGACACACAATTGGTCAGCATGCGGAGAATAAGAGACTATGCGGTGCTCATCTCTAAATGAAACATCTATATCCCACTCCCTCCTCACAGCTCGGGAATCATCAGAGAAGAGAGGGGCAGAGATTGTACAAGCCAGAGTTGGTGGATGTCTGCAGTGAAACAGTTGCCGGCCATGACAATATCATTGCGTGCGTGCGTGCGTGCGTGCGTGCGTGCGTGCATGCGTATACAACCTCATGCAGCTGTGGCTACAGAACCTTTGCAAGATCAAGCCAAACAAAACCCCAGCATGGCTGGGAAGAGGCTCATCAAGTTCCATCTCTAGCCAAGGGGCTACTTATTGACAACTGATGGCTGTTGGAAAGAGTCACTTTTCTTTAAGAGTGTGGCTCGCTCGCTCTCAATAAAAATATCAACCCCTTTCCGAGTGTGTGCGTGCATATGTGTGTGTGTGTGTGTGTGTGTGTGTGGTGTGTGTGTTTCAAGAAGTTCAAGGTCATTCTCAGCTACATAGCAAGTTGAGATACATCCTGTTATACATGAGATCCTATCTCAAAAAAAAAGTTTTTCCATGGCATCCCGGCACTGAAATCATTTTCAATCCCTTTTTGCCGCAGAGGAACAAGAACTCATCGATGCTTACTGGTTACGTCATCACCCTCCGTTTGAAGAAATGTGACGAGAGAGCTCATTGCCTCCACATCTACTGTGTCCTACAGAGAACGGTAACCCTCCTGATGCTTGGAGGTGACAAAGCAGGTCAAGCAGCATGGGCTTTCCTCAGTGACAGACACTGCAACCTCTCCAGTGCCTCATGCAGGCTGACGCATCACGTGAGGGTGCTTAAAAGTAAGGGGTAGCAGAGGAAGGAATTCTAGGAGAATCCTTCTCACTGAATACCCAAGAGTCATCCCTGTCTTCTCTACTGCTCTAAGGACATTTCCAGCTTGCAGGGCCACTTCTAACAACTGGCCAAGAGAAAGCAGCGAATTAGTACACTCTCTTTAGAGCAGAGCAGACACACCCATGCCTCCTGTTATGAGAGCTCACTGACAGACTGAGAAAAGCTGACCAGAGCCCAGAAACTCTGTCTCCTGGTGAAGGGAAGCAGGGATCATTTTAGCTGGGTCTTGGCTGTAGCTTTCTCTCTGGCTCAGAATTCGAGCCGAGGCTCACTCTGGGCCAGTGGTCATCAACGTCCCTCAGGATTACTGTTGCCTCCACAGAGCACCACACACTCTCAGTGACAGCCCAAAGCCATAAAAAGAAAGCTTGGGATGGAAGCAGCACTTGCCTCCTCGAAGGCTTTCTTTCTGAATTCCTACACAGTGACAGGGTGCAGGTGCTGAAGGCAGAGGGAGATTTGGTTTTGTTTCGAAATATTTTTGATTTATCGTATGTACATAAGTGACCTGTCTTCAGGCACACCAGAAGAGGGAATCAGACCCCATTCTAGATGGATGTGAGCCACCATGTCATTGCTGGGAATTGCTGAACTCAGGACCTCTGGAACCACTGAGCCATTTCTCCAACTGGGCAGAGGGAGTTTTAATTTAAAGCTTCCCAAAATGTCTGCACTGGGTTAGGGTGTCATCAGTCTCCAAACGGCCGGATGCGAGCATGTTTCCTCGAAAGGACAACGCATTAGTAGCCTATCTTAGTCAGTGTTGTATTGCTGTGAAGAGAGCCCATGACCAAGGCAACTTTGTTTGTTTTAGTTTATTTATTTTTTTAAAAAGTTTTTTTTTTTCATTTTACATACCAATCCCAGTTCCCCCTCCCTCCCCTTCTCCCATCCCCCACCCCCACCTCCCATCCACTCCTCAGAGAAGGTAAGGCCTCCCTTGGGGAGTCAACAAAGTCCGGTATACTAAGTTGAGGCAGGACCAAGCCCCTCCCCGCTGTGTCAAAACTGAAAAAGGTATCCCACCCTAGGGAATCTGTTCCAGATAGCCATTTCACACACCCTGGATAAGTCCTGGTCCTACTGCCAGGGGCTTACAAAGAAAGCATTTAATTGGGAGTTTGCTTACAATTTCAGAGGGTTCAACCATTATCATCATGGTGGGGAGCAGACAGGCATGGCCCTGGAGCAGTAGCTGAGAATTTTATATCCTGATCCAAAGGCAGAAAGCAAAGGAAGACACTGGGACTGACTGGGCTTCTGAAACCTCACAGCCTACACTCAATGACACACCTCCTCCAACAAGGCCACACCCCCTATTCCTTCTAATCCTTCTCAAACAGTTCCACTCCCTGGTGACTAAACATTCAAATATACTAGTCTATAGGGGCCATTCCCATTCAAACCACCACCATATAGCTCTTTCCTCAATCATGCAACAAATATTTATTGACAGCTTTTTGAACTAAAACAGGCTGAGGAAACAGTGCTAAGCAAAATAGACATGCAAGCTTTCCTGAATAATTTGCTATTATCTCTACTCAACAAACTTTTTTTCCTGACAGAGTCCCTCTAATAGCCAGAAGGACCTTAGACTCTGTGATGCCATGTTGGCTTTGAACTTGAACAACTCTTGCCTCAGCTCCCAGAGTGGGCCACCGAGTTCGTCATCATCAGTAACTTCCTCCACTCCTTCAGAAAGCCCCCTGCGGACCCTCATCTGCTTCCACTGGACCCTGTTACGTTCTCTGTGCCCCTAGCACTTTTTGCACTGAAAGGGAATTCCCGGTTCCCAGGATTCCAGAGGTGCACTGTTATTTTATATGTCTCAAAATTGGTGTCATTCTCATGTCAGATGTAAAGGACTATATAATAATCCTCACAGCATTTTAATTCTTTAACTCTACTGAAAGCAAGGGAAAATGGGATTCTGTGGACAAAATCAGGAAAAAAAATGAGTTTGGTGTGATGGTGTACTCCTATAACCTCAGTGCTTGGGAAGGATTGCGGCAGGTTGAAGCCCAGCTTGGGCTTCATAATGACTTCCAGGCCAGCTTGTGCTAGGTTAGACCCTGGAGATGGAGAGAGGAAAGGGGTTATAGAGAGAGAAGGGAGGGAGAGAGAGAGAGAGAGAGAGAGAGAGAGAGAGAGAGAGAGAACACAGAATCTGTGAAGTATGTCTCTACCACTCTTGCGGGTAAATGTGGTTTTGTGGTTTGGGGCCGTGAATTTGGTCTATGCCACTATAATCCATTAAGATAGTCATAATTTGTTCGTTAAACACTTCTCAGGAAACTTTCCGTAAGAAGCTTTAGAAGGGAAGAAGAGCAGATAACGGGGAAAGCAGACCTGGCTCTGGCAAGGCCGTGATAGACTGCCTTAGCTTCACTATGGAGACCTCGAAGATGCTCGTCGTCTTCATCAGGTCACCAGTTTTGATGGTCAAAGACCCAGTCTCTCCCTGCCATCAGACCAACAGCCCAGATTCTAGCCTCATGGTTCACCAAGCACCTTGCTATGTCTTCCTGCATGTTGCCGGACTACTAGGGAAGAATGATTTTGTAAGTGGATCCCATGAATTAAGACCATTGAGGGACTAAGTCCCACATTTAAAATTTGAAATGAAAACCAGGCCTGTAAATCATAGTGAAAGATATAAAACCACAGGGAAACCAGAGGAGAAATCCAACTAACCTAGCCAAAAAACCCCTCACACAGAGGTTTGGGTGAAATCACAGTATTTTTTTCATTCAGAAACTCTTTTCTGCACTCCCCCCCCCCAGTCCTGTCCTCAGGTTCCCCACACCCACCAGCCATCTGTACGCCTGGTGTTTATTATCTCGAGCTCTTGACAAAAAGGAAACAATGTTTCCAGGGCAGTGAATCATCTGCTAAGTAGTGACTAACAACAAAAGGCCATTTGCATGTCTCCAAATAGGGCCGATTTCCACAAGACACTGTAAAATAAGAGTTACTGAGTATTGATGTTTCATAACTACCCATTTCACAAAATAATTCAAAAGCAGGTGCAGAAGTCACCAATCGCTAATGATCAGAAACATTTAAAGAGGCATCACCGAGGTTCAAGTTAGTGGATTCTCTCAGAGAAACTGCATCCTCTGTATTTCTTCCTCAGTGTTTAGTACTTACCCTGTTGGTAGTATCTTTTAATGCCTAAGAACTACTTTAGTTATATTGAAGCAGAAAAAAAAAATCAGCCTGTATTTGTAACAAAAAGTGTAGACACTGATGTTGTAATTATGTCATCGTAAAGAGTATTGTAAAAGACAGCTTGCCTAAAAACATAGGGGAAATTATTTGGGGAAATTGTCAGGGACATAGCAATTTGGTAGTTGGAAAATAATTTAGGCAGCAAGCAATGTGGTCTGCTTACCCAAGCCCTAGAAAATTAAAAGGGGGAATGGAAACTTACTGTGGGTTTCACAAAGAAAAAGTGGGTCCGGACTCTTCCTAACTGTAACCTTCTCCTGTTACAGATGTCAGCACAGAGAAGCGTGGACACAAAGAGCATGAAGGGAAGGCACATCTGTCCAGACTCCTCCTGACCACCTGGGATTCCACCCTGAAGATGGAGATAAGTCTAAACAGGGCTGCTAAATTGTGATACTTCATCCTCTTTGATAAAAGCTGAATTAATAGACAAGTACCGAAGAAAAGAAACCTGCCATTAACAGAAAGGGACAGATTACTGTTCAGAGGAAACATGGGTCTGCTATCGGAGATATGTGACGTGCTGGGGAAATCTCAATCGCTATTATCGTTTATTCTACTCAGAATTTATTTCTTCAGAAAGCTCAAATTTTACTTTAGGCTTTCGAGCTCACACACACACACACACACACACACACACACACACACACAAATAAAATCAAGTGTAACTTGGCTACATTTAACTAAGAGCATCAAGACACGTTTTTGTTTGCCCCCCTAAGTCAGGCTCACCAAGGCAGGCAGCTGAGGTGACATGAACACATGTGAGAACCACAAGGGTCCCAGCTGTCTTCATGTAAGCCTCTGAGAGTTAGAGACATGGATGAGCACCACACCTCCTAGTCCAGCTGCGCGAGCCGGAGTGAACTGCCTCGGTAGACATACAGAACCGTTCTTTGCTTTGAGCTCAGCCTGGCACTTGTAATCAGATGAGAACTGAGACCAGATCCCCTTTCTAGCCAACCAGTAGATCTCTGCTCTGTGAGGTACAGCAGATTGTTCCAGAAGACATTTTGCCGGCTGGGGCTGCCTTTCTCCTGATGGTAAAAGAAGTGGTTGAAATGGGAAGAAGACACAAGGCCGGCGCAGCAGGTGCAGGGCCAAAGCTCACATCTAAGGATGCAGAAAAATGTCTTGATTTTCTTTTAAAATCAAGGGCACAATAGATCCAGCAATTCCACTCCCAAGTATATATGCAAGAGTTTGGAAAAGGAATCCAAATAAAACTTGTACACAAATATACATAGCAGTCATACGATGACCAAAAGGTGGAAAGAACCCAAATGTCTATCAATTAGTAAATAGATAAACAAAATATAGCATATACTTGTTACAATTGGAGTACGGAACACCGCCACGGGCTCATGTTTTGGATGCTCAGCCATCAGTTGGTAGTGCTGCTCGGGAGGCTGTGGAGATTTTAGGAAGAGCAGCTTAGCTGGAAGCAGGTCCCTGGGGGGTACTTCCACAGAAAAGCCACCCGAGCTGGCCACCCTGAGTTACAGCAGGATGTGAAGGTTTCTGTGGTTTGTGGTTTGGTGACAAGGCCACTGTTGACATCAGCGTTTTCCATGCACTATGGGGCAGAAAGCAGAATCGTTAAGACAGGAGAAGTGGGAAGTGTAGGTAAGTCTTCCAAAACCTGGTGGGAAGCTGAGGTAACCCGTAAGCCAAACCTCACCGGGCCAAACTTCACCGGGCTGCCTGCTGGCAGGACAACAGGAGCCCAAGGCAGCACAAAGTTTCTTTAAAAAAAAAAAAAAAAAAAAAAAAAA
>CABHPP010148467.1:0-37145 GCA_902168425.1 Peromyscus attwateri
ATTTCAACATTGTTAATACACAGATGTGTGGTGGTGGAGAGAACTGGGCCAAGTGCCTGGAAACTGAGACCGAGACATAGTGGCTTTCCTTGTATAGTTCCGTGGTCTAGCTCTCAGGGGGGAACCAGCGACTCTGGGAAGGGACCATTCCGTGTCAGGGCTCATTAGGCAGTGAGCAGGTAGTCTCAAGACTATGAGCCTGACAACCGTGTCCTGAAAACTCACTGAAAGCTTTTCATTTTTATTTCTGACCCATTCAAAAGATGGTGGAGGAAACGGAAAAAGGCAATCATAATAAAATAATATGTAAAAACTAACCAAATAACACTGGTAGTCGGCAACAGACAGTATTTAAAGCCAGGAAGCTTCCAAATGAGTCTGTGTAAATTAACCTCCTGGAAACATGCACCTGTCTAGACCTGCCTGTGTCACCACAGCAGTGGATATTTGATTGGACTGAAATTTTCTATTTCCTTTTTGGTAGAAAATTATACGGGCTTGGCTGAGAATGTAACTCGGTTGGCAAAGTGCTTACCTACTGTGCAGATACCCCTGGGTTGCACTCCCAGTACCACATAAACTGGGTGTGGTGGTCTGTAATCCCAACACTGAGGAGGCTGGAGCCAGAGAATTGGAAGTTAATGGTCATCCTCAGCTACGTAGCAAGTTTGAGCCCAGCTTGAGATACATGACAACAAATATATATATACATAAAAGACATAAAGACAGCTGTATATAGAAATCGAGTATCAGATCCTGTTTATCTTGCTCTGAGAAGTTTTGAAAAACTTGGGAGACCAGTTATTTGACCTATTTTTTAAATATATATCTTATTTGGCACCTTCTTCTAAAGCAGTAGGAGAATGTATTTCTTCCCTTCATACTCTGATACCCTGAAGTCCCTTTCCTCAATCGGTGTCCGCAACACACCCACCCACAAGTCAACGGTGGCATCATTGAAACGACACAAATTCCCTGGAACATGAACGCCCGCAAGGCATTCCTGGAGTTTTCAACAGATTGGGGGGAAGGGGCGGTAAAAGTAATTGTTCTCAAATGTTTGGTAACATGAGTAGCACACACTTCATTCTAAAATCTTAGCTGGGTGTAGAGGAGATGAGTGAAACTGGACCATAGAAACGGTGGTTGCCAGATGAACCGCTCCAGTTTTTGTGTGCATTTCTTATTCCCCACCCCTTATTTTAGCCATCACCAGCTTGCCCCATCTATTGCTTTTGTTCCTCCTGGGATACAATAAGAAGAAAGAAATCCTGAGCAAATTCAACAGAAAGCAACATAGAACTGCACCAAGAAGGATGGGAGCAGGCAGTCAGATAACAGCCAAAAGAAAGGAAGAGATCGGAAAAGGAAGGCTAGAGGAGAGCCTGCCGGGGAGGCCCAGGCCGGTGGAGGAGTCACAGACGGCTGGAGGTGAAATGTATGGGGAAGGGGAAGGAAAGAAACCAGGGAATGAGGGAAAGAAGCTCAAGAGGATGTGAGAGTGAAGGGAAAAGATCAGTAAAATGGGAGTCCATCCAGCTTTAAAGTGTTCCACCTGAGCTGTGAACGTGGGTCTGATGAAGACGGAATGCCGGGGGTCATCTAATGTGATGTCTTATCCCCAACGCATGGATGCTGTTTGTCCTGAGGTCATCACCTTCAGCTGTAAATGTCTTCATTCTTATTAATAAGACAGTGAAGCCTTAGGTACACACATGGCTCAGCAGAGCCAACTTGGTCCCTTAGTTCAGCTGCTTCTTGCCCCTCTACCCCATGTGCTGGGCAGGAGTGATACCTGCAGGTGTCCGGTCTGCTATGCCTTATGTCTGCAGACCCTCCCAGTCTCCCCTGCCAACCTAAAAGCTCTAGTTTCTGCTCTTGCTTGAAATAAGCAATGGACTAGAATAGTTAAAGCTCTGGTGAGATGGTCCTGGGTATAGTAGTCAGCACCAACCCTGCTTTTATAATTCCTTCTGGACTCTAGTACCTAGAGTAAGAATCAACAGAGGTTGAAACTGGCATAGTAGTTTTTTGGGGTTATGTTTTTATGGACCCAGGAAGAAAACCACATCTTTAAGGTTTTGTTTGTTTGTTTGTTTGTTTTATTTATTTGTGTGCGTGCGTGCGTGCGTGTGTGTGTTTGTGAATGTGGGCATAAGCACAAAGTCAGAAGACAACTTTTAGGAGGAGCCCTCTCCTTCTACCATGGGTTCTGGGGACAGAACTCAGATTGTGGGGCCAGCTCACAAACCACATCTTCAGAAAGACAAGAAGGGCAGTTGTTACGATGCATTTCTGAGGAACCTGATGGACGCAGGAGTGGCTTGGGAACGTCAGGGATAGAGGGTGCATGTGTGACTATCAGTTGGTGTCAGTGGCTCTACAATCCCGAATAGCATCAGTGTGTCAAGACCCATGCTTCCTAAATGTGAACAGGGAGAAAAAATGTTGGGTATGTTGGCACACCACATACTCCAGACATCAAAGAACTAGAGCCCGGAGGATCAGGAGTTCAAAGCCAGTCTCTACTATGTAGTAAGTTTGACGCCAGCCTGGGCTACATGGTACCTTCTCAAAAGAAAAATAAAAGCAACAGAAAGGTAAGCATGAAAAAAAGCTTAAGAGAACCCACCACACTTAAAAAGTAAAATACCTGTGGTGTCTTGAGAGTCTAGTCAGAAGATCCAATCTGAGAATATATTGAGACTATCACAGTTAGTGAGATAGCACCCATGTCAGATTTTCTTCTCTGTCTAAAAGGCTTTGGGGCACATCTTTAAGAGCAGACTACAACTTCTGAAGATTTGAAGTTACGTTTTCTTCTTTGCTGCAGCTTTCATAGACTTACAGTAGAATTTGGGGTTTGAATGGACACTGCAGGTCATCTAAGCTGCTGGCCTTGTGTGGTGCCAGCATGTGACTGGGGCATGGCTGATGACTGTCCTACCTTTGCAGGACACCACCAGGGACACTGAGCCCTCCCCCAAGCATTCTTTGCCATTCTAAACTTCAACTCTTAGATAAGGTGATTTGACAATGTCACTTCCACAGCAGTAGCATAACAAACCCTGGACCTTCCTGGGTCTCTTCCTCCGTGGCTTCTTACAACTTGGATCGTTTCCCGGAAATTGTTTCTGACAGATGCTCAACCTTATCTCCCTCATACTCTATATGATGGAATGTATTTAGGATCCAGCTAAAAAACCAAGAAATACTCTTGTTTACATAAATAGAAAGCTTGGTGATCAATGAGGGAAAGAAAGGCCCTTTAGCCTCAGCCAGTGATAATCCCAAGAAACCGTGTCTTTTGGAACATCCTGTCATGGTGCCCCTACTATCCGAGCAATTTGCTTATCTGTCTGGCTTCAAAGTTTCCGTAGAAGACCTGCTGCCTTCAGAATATTCCCCAGCCATTCCTTTGGTGCCTGCATTTCTACCAGAAGAAGTTCGTTATTGAACATGAGTTTTACTGAAAGGGTAGGGGCTGGGAGGTGACTCACTCAGTAAGGTGTTTGCCTTATAAGCCCAAGGACCTCAGTTCTGTCACCAGACCCCAAATGCAAAACTAACAAACAAAAAACACTGGGCAGGTTAGTGCATACCTCTCCGCACGGGGAAGGCAGACAGGTGGATCCCTGGGGTTCACTGGCCAGCTGGCCTGGCCTACTCTGAACTCAAGCCAGTGAGAAGATACTGTCTCAAAGAACAAGGTAGATGGAACCTGAGGAACAGTACCCAAGGTTGACCTCCTGGCACTGGTACACATCTCGTGCTCGAGTACATTTTACACACACACACACACACACACACACACACACACACACACACACACACACGTGCAGCATGGGCCAAGGAGATGGCTTATTAAGCTATTGGTAGTCATTGCATTAGAGCATTAATCATTTTTAGATCCATTCCTGGAAGTTCATTTGAATGGATACCAGTGGAGAGAAGAAATGGGGCTCCGTAGATCAAGAGGACTCCTTGGGCTCTGGGGAGGGAAAAGGACCACTGGGCAGGAGAGAAGAAAAGAAAGAGCATTTCTGAGTGCCAGGTAGGAGCAGCACATACAGTGTGGTCTGATTTCTCACCACAACTCTGTGAGTTCAGGTGTTTTTACATATGAAGACAGGAGACAGAGTGACCTGACCAGATCATGGCGCAGGGGGCGTGGGGGTGGGGTGGGGGGGCTGGCAGAACACGGCTGGGATTTAAACCAGAGCTGCCTGCCTAATCCAGACCTCTCATTCCAAAGATACCAGGTGCTGTCCTTGAGAAAAGGGTAGAGAACTGGAAAGCTGAGCTGCAGTTGCCTCCTTCAGAATTCTGAAGAAGGCTGACCCTGTTTGAAAGTACCATTTTGCAATCACCCATGTAGAGCAAGAAAAATCTTCTAATGCTAACTCATCTTGAGTGTGGCTTCCTTCTTACATAAAATTTATGTAACATCACAAACTAGTTTACATGTAATAAGATACTTGTTTATAAAGAGCCACTTGTTCAGAATATTTTTAGTGTCCCCCCCCCTCATTGTTATGGATACTTTCCTGCTGTCTAGAGAAAATGGGCTGTGGCCATACTCTCTTCAGAGACTTGCGTGATGCTCACATGAAAGCCGGTGATGTCGTTTCTGACTTCTGAGCCCTCCCGCTCTTATGAGATACCACCCTAAGTCAGGATAAGCACAGGTCCACTTGGGGAATGATAAAGGAAAAGTTCTTAGGTTTTTTTCCCCAAATAAGTCACACTAGCCTACTTGGCAAAGCCATTTTACCCCCTTCCTCCCCACTCAGTGCCTTCTTGGGGTTGTTTTCTGCCTCTCACTCTCGATGCTTTGGGGGGAACAGGCCAAGGGGAGGGGTAGCTTTATGAAGGTGGGTCTCCTCCCCCCCTTCGCCTTCCTGTTCTTTCCCAGCCACCACAAAACCACGCTTTCTCAACTAAGCACACATTCCTAGGACTCGAACAAAAGGCTTCTGTGAGCCGAAAAGCAGCGGGCAGGGTGCAGCAGAGGCCTGAAGATTTAGAGGGTTTCATTTCCTCCTTGCTGGGGGCTGTATTGTGTTTGGATGCAGTTTGGAATCTGCTTCACCGCCACAGGGGGAACTGAAATGTGCCCTAAAGCTTCCCAGAGACCTGTCTGAATCCTCCTAACACAGTGACTTTCTGCCTCTGGAATTCTCAAAGCCACCCCCTCTCCCATACTCAGCAGACCCCTGGAAACCAGCTCTGAGGCCTCAGACCAAGGAAGGGAACCCTGTTAGTGAGGTGCTGGTATCTGAGCCTCAGTTTACCTGGATAGCCTTTGCTTTGCTGAGTGTCTCCTTGGTCAGGCCTGTTCATGCCAGCAGAGCCAACAGCCATGGGAACCTGCCCTCAAAGGACAGTACACTTCATTGTTATAGGGGAGAATGAGGAAATGGGAATTTTCCATCCTTCCTATTGGGGAGAATTTGGATTCCACAAGAGAAAGTCGCAGCTTTAAAAAGAAACACGCACACCCAGGTCCCTCTGCACTGAGCTGGCAAGCCTCCTTCCCTGCCTGGTAGTTCCAGACACTGTGAACCAGGGTTTGGCCATGCTGCTGAGCTCCTGCGCTTTCAGTAGCGAGTTAATGTGGCCATGACTCAGAGTTACAGGACCCCAGACGCCAAGGAAGTGAACTAACTTCTCTTCGGCTCACAGTGGACTCATAGGCAGCAAAATAGGTTTCGTGTTCTAATGAAGCAGTGTAGAAAGCCCGTCCTCGGTGGCTCCCACGCTGTGTGATGTCTGCCCCTGCCCACTTCACTGCTTGCTGGATCATTCTTTCAACCCATCCTCCCTCAGAACCGAGAACCTGAAATCCAGCTCAAGTTGTTGCAAACAGCATTCCTGAACTTAACCTTGAACAGACTTGCTGTGATAAGCTTGTCCGGGGTGCATATTGTGGCTTGAGCTTGGAAATGGCTGGGAAAACCTTTCAGTCCTTTTAAGGAGAGCCTGGATGGTTAGTGGGCGGGGCCTTGAGCACAGAATTAACAACAATAATACAAAGAAATACACATAGAAAGTGTGAACTTGATCTTGAAGAACAACTTGCGATTATTACGTAACACCTTCTTTCCAAGGACTACCAAGAACTTCCCTGCAAATTTTGCCCAGTTCTCACAGAGCATGAATTATTTCCCAGAAATGATTTAGGCTCTTTTGGAAAATGCATTGATTCTTTTAACCGTCATGATCCCACTTACAGTAAAACCACTATTATCTGATTTTCTGTGAGTTGTAAAGCTATTATTAACGGGCACATTATATATTTTACCAGTACAATGACAGCTGATGTGTATAATGGTGACCCCACAGTTCCTTAAGGCCCTGAATTGCCCACTCAGGAATCAAAGGAAGATTGACTGTGTATTCAGTCGAGTTTTTCATGTTAAGAGTCTTATTATATTCAAGTTCTCTTTAGAGGAGTCCAAGTGTGTGCCCGCCATGATTTTCTGTGGCTGCACCAATTCAAAATCTATCCATTCTTGCTTGGTCATGTGATTGAACTCTTCATTTTTAAGAAAAGTATACCTTTTCAGTAGCAGGGTCTAAGTTACAAATGATACGATCTCATATTTGAAAGGAATCAGTTTACTTTGATTTTTAGCTTTATTTTTTAAGTGTGTGCATGCGTTCATGCATGCATGCATGCGTGCGTGCATGCATGCGTGAGTGTATACCTGAATGTATTATGTGCACCACGTCCATTGTCCATTGTAGGTACTCATAGAAGCCAGAGGGGGTGGGGGTCAGATCCTGGATCTGGAGTTAAAAATGGCTGTGAGCTGCCAGTGTGAATGATGGGAACCAAACCTGAGTCCTCTGCAAAGGCAGCAGGTGCTCCTAACCACTGAGCCATCTCTCCAGCCTCCAAAGTTTACCCTTTAAAGTGTTGCTGCAGACCTAAGTGTCATAAACATATTTACCAAAGTATGAGACAGACCACTGCACACACTCGCCACCCTTACTTACCCTTTCAGATCTTAGTTCAGCAGTGCTTGTACCGAGTCATGCCTGGCTTTGACACTGTCACTCAGAAGCAGACAGAAGCATCTGCCTGTCACTCAGAGCCTGCTGTGGTTTAGGATCCTCATCATGAGTGGCTCAGATTAATGTGCTTTCGTTGTGGTCAGTCTCTCTCCCTCCTCCCCCCCCCCTCCCCCCCCCTATATAATTGCCTAAGGGTTTAAGTCAAAAGCACATCAAAGGGGAGAGATGTGAGCAGAGGATACCTCTCCCATGTCACCTGTGTCTTGTATCAAGCTTTCATAAGGAACCTCAAATAAGAATTCCATCCAAGGTAGCTGTGGCTCGGTTGTACAGACCCGGGATGGCTTCTGTATACTGGGCTCAGGAAACCAAGAGCTTAAGCCAACAGGAGCCTACAGGAGAGGGAAGCAGAGACCTAGAGCAACAGAAACGGGCGTGCCTTCCTCTCTCCTGGTCCATCAGTTTACACAGCTGCCTGGAGAAGTCAAGCCACGCCACAAACCAGGATGTCTGCCTATCACCTACTGGTTATGGTGATTTCAAAGAACCATCATGTTCCTTACCTCAATGGATGCAAGGCCTCTAATTCTGTATCCAACGTTCCCGAGAAGAGGGGGACTTCGTTTTTAGATGGATGGTTCCCAGGGTCTAGTTGTAAACAGGATAATTGCTCCTGGAGCATCTTCCTGAAGGACACAGACCCATGGTGTCACCTCTGGCTTGGGAGTCCAGTATATTTGCTGAGTTCTGGACTAAGAGCTGGCCCAACTTCTTAGTAGTTCGGTGACTTTAAAGGACACCACTTAGCTCCTTCCCTTCATGCTGCTCAGCAGGAAATAAGAACAGTCATGTCCATTCCACTTCCTCTCCTGGCTAATGTGATGCCAAGTGAGATCAGGTGTGTAAATGCTCTCTCCACCAAAGCGCTGCCAGCCAGCCATTCTTGGGATTTGAATCTAAGGAGGACATCAGGAGAAGGGTCTGGTATCTATAGGGATTTGTGTGTGACAACTCTGTAAACTATTTTCTGCTGATAATCTGACGTCTAGCCAATTAGTAAGACCGATTTCTAGAAAAAACACATGGCAGGTGTAAGGTGTGTTCAGTCTTAATATTCAAACTGGGCTGATGAGACCACTCAGCAGGTGAAGACACTTGCCCCAAGCCTGATGGCCTGAGTCTAGGCCTGAGTCTAGTCCCTGGGACTTACATGGTAGGAGAGACCTGACTCCTGCAGTGTTTTCTGACCTCCGTTAGCATGCCAGAGACTTGGAATCCTCCTACGTCAGCCTCCCAGGTGGCTGGGGTTACAAGCACATGGCCAGCATACCTGCTTACTTGAAAAGTTCTCTGACACTTTTTAGTGGCTACACTAGTCCTAACCGGCCACATGGCCAACTTCAAGTGCCCAGGCCCTTACTAAGATCCATTCCTTGGTCTCAGTTATGTTTCTCTTGCTGTGATAAAACACCATGACCCGAAGCAACTTGAGGAGGAAAGGGATTTATTTGGCTTATAGGCTATAGTCCATCATCAGGGGAAGCTAAGGCAGGAACTGGAGGCAGAAACCTGGAGGCAGGAACTGGAGCAGAGACCATGGTGGAACAAGCTTACTGGCTTGCTCAGCCTGCTTTCGCATACCGCCCAGGACCACCTGCCCAGTAGCCAGCTGGATTCTCCCACATCAAACACGAATCGAACAAATGGCCTACAGATTTGCCTGTAGGCCTTCTCAGTTGTGGTTTCTCTTCCCAGATGACTCTCTAGCTTGTGTCAGATGGACAGAAATCCAACCAGGACAAGGGCCTAAACAGCCTTATATTTGAAGTTTGTTGCCTAGGCGGATAAATCAGTAATACACTGACAGCTTCAACACGTTGTTCTAGAAATTACGCATGTCCGCCAAGTGCTCTGGAAACAAGACAGGAAGAAAGACGCTAAGGCATCTTAAAAGTGACTTCAGTTAAGGGCTTTAAAAGAGAGAGGTGAGGGCTGGGGAAGGCGGCTCGGCGTTAGGAGTGCCTGGAGCACAAGCGTGAGGACCTGAGTTCAGATCCCCAGGAGCACAGAAAAAGGCTGGACATGGCCATGGGACCGTAACCACAGAGCCCATGGCCTCTGCACATACTCACACAGGCAAGTGCGTGCATGCAGTGACACAGTGACACACCCCCACACACCACGTTGAAGGGATGTGTTTCAGCAGGCAAAAATGTAGAAGGAGCCGGCCGGAGCATACGTGAGAGCAGAGGCAGACTGAGGAGAGTGCTTGGACAGTCAGGCGTGACAGAGAGCTGGGGGAAAGCCTAGAAAGGTGTCTAGGGGGGTTAGGTTAGAATGTTGCTTGACTTTCAGCCAAGCATGTGGCATAGGCCTATGATCCTAGGTCCTTGAAAGGAGGATCACAAGTTCTAGGCCAGCCCGGGCAGCTTATTAAAACTGTCTCAAAATAAAATTTTAGGCAGAGTCAGGAGTGTAGCTCAGTAGTAGAACTCTTGCCTGGCATGCACAAGGCCCTGGGTTCAATACTACAAATAATAAAGATTAGCACTGTGTGTTCTCTCTGAATATTTGTCGTGGGTTTAGTTTTATACCAACTACAGCGTGGTGTCTCCGAGTCTAAAAGGTCACTCCCACAAAAGAGTAGAACTGTTGGACAGAGTGAAACTGAGAAGATGCTCCCCTCAAGTGGGCCCTGGGAGTACTCATCAAGGCTTAGGGTTCCCCAAGAGGTTTACCCCTCTGCCTGTAGTTGTTGCCGGCAGGCACCCTGTTTCCTAGCCCAGCGGTCCCACCGGGTTCCCTGCACATTCCAGCTAGCCTCGCTGCCTGGCGTGGTCAAGCAGCTCCCCTCCACTCCCCACTCAGCCTTAGCCCGTCTTCCTGCCGCCTCCTCTGTCTCGGTGGAAATGGGCTTCTCTACCTGAACGCAGAGGCCTTTCTCCTGAGTCCTGGCTCTTCCACAGCAGCCTCGCCTGCTGCCGACCCCCCATTCTCCCTCCGTAGTCAGCCTACTTGTCTTTCGCCCCTCAGTCTCCTCATCTTCAAAGGAATCTGTCTAGGTTCTGCAGTGTCCTCTGCTGTCACACACAGTCACGTGTCTCTGCATTCCCCACCTCCCACTTACTCCTCAAATGGCCGTAGCTGTCCTCTGCTCTGACTCCAGTCCACTAGACATGCACACCCGGCTTCTCCTGACTCTCCCCTGACTTGCCCCCTGCCATCTCGTTCTTCCGGAATACACCTCTTATGAATAGTTCACTCCTTAAATGTTTTCTTGGGGAAATCCATCTATGATAATGGCCTCACCAAGCACTATGATGGAGACAACAAAATTTGAATGTATCTATGACTCAAGTCCTTCCCCACAAGTACATATTCGGATACAGCTGCCTTCCTTACTGCATGTCCATAGTCAACAAAATCGACCCATCTTTCCACATCCTCCCCTTTGGCCTGGCCTGGGAGGGTGCCACTGTCTGGTAAAATTCAGGAGCCCAGGTTCTGCCGTTGACTGTTTCCTTCACACCGAGTTTCTCTTCCTGTTCATCTGTCCTTCCGCTGTGGTATCTCGAGTCCACCCTTTCTTCAGTCCTTCTGTTTTAGTTCATGTTAACAGTGTCTGTCATCTGTTTCTGCAGGAGCCTCTTAGCTGGTCTCCTCGTCTTGCCCTGATGTGATTCATTCTCCCCTGCACAGCTGGAACGATCCTTTGAAACAATATCTGATTATGTTACTCCCTCCTTTAACATCCGTCAATGACTCCGTGTAGCCTGAGGATAAAAGTCTAAACTCAGTGTGGCAGACAAGGCTCTGGCTAATAATGACCATTATTTCTCAAGTGCTCAATCTATGCCAGGTTCTCTTCTGCTCTGAGAGCTTTCTACCTATCCCGTCCCACTTAGTGCTCACAGCTCCCTGATGGTCAGTCGTTGTCGTCCCAGTTTTATGATTGAGGAAGCTGAAACACCGATGAATGTGTACCTTGCCAGAGGTCACACAGCCTAGCTAGCAAGTTGAAGTGCCAAGATGTAACCCCCAGGATACCTGGTCCCAGGGCCTCACTCCTGACCACTGTGCTAAACCGCTTCTCTCATGCAGGATACTTTCTCATCCATTCAGAAATACTTGTTGAGTTCCCATAGTGAACCCGAAACTGCTTGAGGCGTTGGAGGTATAGCAGGAGTAAAGCAAAGGTCTGCTTATATTCTAGTGAAGAAGAATAAACAACAACAACAACAAAAAAGGCTCAGGAGATGGCTCAGCAGGGAAAGTACTTGCTGTAGAGCAGCTGCGAGAACATGAGGATCTGAGTTCGTATCCCCAGCACCCATGTGGGGTGGGGGAGATGAAAGCAGAGATAGGCGCATCCCAGGAGCTCAACAGTCAGTCAGGTTTGCTGAGTCAGTGAGCTCCGGGTTCAGGAGAGACCTTGTCTCTAAGTAAGGTGGAGAGTGATAGTGAAGAACACACACACACACACACACACACACACACACACACACACACATCACATATACACAATAAATAAGTAACCGACAAGTAGTGGAACTGTTAGAAAGTGAGGCAACAGGAAAAGAGGAAGTCAGAGAATAGAGACCAGCTGTTTGGGATGGAAAGTCCAGGGAGAGCTTAAAGGAAGTGAGATGGCTCCCAGTCTCAGAGAAGGCTAGGAGATGTCTCCAACTGAAGGAGCAGCCAGTGCAAAGGCCCTGTGGTAGGGCTGAGTCCGATGTGTGGGTATCAGTATAGCCAGAGCAGGAAGAAACAGGATGGGGGCGGTGGAGGGGTGTGAGGAAGTAGGTTCTGAGCATGTCAGGCTCCAGTCATCTTAAGGACTTTGACATGAACTCCGAATGACTAGAGCATCATTACCTATGCAAGTCTGTTGAGAACAGACCATCTGATGGAAGCTGGGGGACTAGTTTGGGACCATGAGAGCCAGCAGTGGCTGGGACTATTGTGGAAGCGGCAGAAGTGGAGGAAGCAGTTGCTTTTGGATGCCGAGGAAAGGCAGAGCCAGCAGCATCTGCCAGCAGACTGGAGGGGCACAAAGCAGGGAGCAGAAAGGGTTCCTGCAAGGCGTGGGGCCCTTGGCCACTGACAGCACGGTGGTGGTCTCCTCTGAGGCTGGGAGACATAGGCGAGAGTGAGTACTGCCCAGATGTCTGTTTGAGATAGGTTAAGTCCCATGCGTTTTAGCATCCAAGTGGAGACATCACCTCCCACCCCACCCTCCCTGTCACCTCATGTGGTAGCTGTGTCACACTGCTCAGTTTCCAAAACTGGCTGTGCCTGCCAGGCTGTCACCCCTTCCTTCCTGGCCCGGTTCTGAGGCGGACTGGGAAGTATCTCTCCACATGCCCAGTTTCCCAACCAGACTGTCTGGGCATCCTTCCCCTTGACACCCCAGCATTAACCCGAGGCTCAGCACCATGGTAGATGTTAGATGGATGGGGCAGGGGGCAAGTGAGGGGAGCGATGGGCAGAGGAAGGCTGTGCAGTTAGACCACACTGTGTTCAGCTGGTGATGATGGGAATTCCCCTGGACCGTGGCCAGGTAGAATGAACACTCAGCTGAACTGAAAGAAACAGCAGATGTCAGGAGTCTGTGTGCTAACCGTGCCCTGTGCATTGGAACACCATTGCCTGAGTCCCCACTCCTGAGTGCTGGTCCCCCACCTTCCCACCCCAGCCCTGGCTCCTGGTCTGGTTAATCTCTGGCATCAGTAAGCATGTTCTTTCTCCTTTGCACATCCAGGTCTGTAGGGGAAATTTTGATTATAAAACCGGAAGAGTGTTTAACCTAATGACGCGCTGCAAGCTTGCTTTCCACAGGCCCCGGGGTCTGCCAAACCGATCAGGCCTCATTATTTAGGAAGCTGCCTCAGCCAGGCATTACTAATTTGGGCATTACTAATTCGGATGCCTATTCGGGCAAATGAGCAATGAATCGTAAAGTGCTTTTGTCAGTGAATTCAAGTGAAGGGGTGGGGTCAGGGGAGAGCGATAGAATGTTTGGCTTTTGCTTCATTTCCAGAAAGGACGGACATTGCTTCCTGGAAGCCGCACTTGGCAGCAGGCGTGGGGAATGGGAAAGATTTATTTCCTTCTGCCAAAGCTCAATAATTCAGCTTGAGTATCTCAAATCGATACATTTCTTGCAAAGTTTCCAAGGACCACGTTTTTAAAAAAAAGACATTAAAAAAATTATCAGTACAACACAGCTCTGTAGTGATGAGACTGGCGGGTCAAGGGTGAGTCTGGTCTTCCAAAGAGACAGAAGCCTAATGAGAAAGCAGAGGTGAATGGGGAGAGCCGGGTTGGGAAGTGGGGGAGCAGGATTGGGGCTGACAAGCCGGTAGGACACCTGCAGGCCCTGCTGTTAATGCCTCACTGGTTTTGTGGGACTGCGTCTGGGAGAGCTGCTGGTTGGTGCCTCTGAAGGGTTGTGTGCAAAGCTGATGACTGAAACTCCCTGTATCTCGGGGCTGTGATTTGTCACTGTTCTTGGGGAAGAATCACATGCTGAGGTCTTCACCATTACTTAGGACCGCAGAGGTGTGTGGCCCACAGGCTGAGTGAGTCAGAGTCTTGTGAAATTTTCAGATGACCACAGTGCCGTCAAGGAAGGAGGGTGGCAGGGTCGGCTGGGCCCTGTAAATGGGAGAGATTGCTTCTGATGGGAGACGTTATGTTCACTGAAACCAGTCCTTAGTTCCATCATGCAAGAAGCCCTGTACCCTGGGTTTCTAGTGCAGAGGGGCCCCGTTGCTTGGTTTATACTCCCTCCCAGGCCTGCCCATCTCTCCTGTCTCTGTTTCTCAGGTGGTGCTTCCTTTGCTCTGGGCCTCACAGGTATGTCCTGAAACCCTTCAGATTATTATTACATTTCTCTCACCTACTGTCACAGAATCCAGCAGTACTTTACCAAAACTTGGCATTTACCTTATAAGTCTGCGCTATCCTTTCGTGTAGGAAATATTATGGGACACTCTGGGAAGACGACACATGTAACAGAATTCTCTCAAGCTCCTATAAGAACATAGCAATTTGGTAGCAAAACCCAAGGACAGTACTTTCAGCTAGGTCACAAGGTGTCCCCAAGGGTTTTGATAAGCCTTGGGACAAGAAAAACCCCAAATAACCAAGAAGTCTTCACCGTGGAAGAATGGCTCATTTCACCAGTAGTGTGAGTGACCTCTGGGGCTCTCCAAGATGTAGGATTCTCTGGGGCCTGCTAACTCTGGGGCGGCCTAGCACCTTCTCCATCTACAGCAGCAGAGGAGAGACTTGGGCAAGAACTCCCCAGGGAAAACAGAACCAAGCAATTTCAGAATGCTAGCTGCTGTGTTTGAACAGAAGAGTGAGCTCGGTAAAGCTGAAAGTAAGTTAATTCCTAAAAACCCAGGAAGATTAACTTTGTTTTAAAGAGAAAAAAAATGAGCAGTAGGAAAATGGTGAAACCAAAACACACTTTTTAAAGTAGAGGAAAGTTGGGAGCAGGCTAGCACTCCCCAGGACAACATGCATGCATTCCAAGGTAACACCAACAGTTCACAGCATCCACATCCTTCCTTGTGAGCACAGACATTAGGAAAATGATACAAAGCATGAGAGGGGATAGTGGAGATAGTGTTAAGTCAGAAGTAGAAAAACTCAGAAATGAGTTAGGTGCACTCAGGAAAGAATCAATAGGAAAATCACTTGAGAAATGAAGAGTAAGCTAGTAAGAATGCATGGTCGGTGGATCCAAAAGGCAGAGTCTTTAAGAGTCATGGAAGATGCAAACAAAAGATTTTTTATAATAAAATAAGAAAACAACAAAAATAATAACTCAGGAGAAAAAGTGGCAAATATTGAATAAAGGCAGAGATTTCACCATGTGGGTAATGGGATCCTGTGAGAAGAAACCCAAAGGGAGCCCAGGCCTACAGAACACTTAAGTCTGCATGTGGCCACTGCACAATCCATGTGACCTCATCCCAAGATCCTTAAGTTAAGTCTGCAAAGATGTTTCTCATAAAAGGTCTCACCCACAGTCTTCAGGGGTGACAGTATGAGGATATCTTTGGGGACCATTCAACCCTTGACAGCCTCTGTGCTAATAAGTCACAGAAACAGGATGGAAGTGGAATTGTCATTTCCTTTTGAAAGTTGGCTAGAGGCAGTTTCTAGTGTTTTTCTACCATGTTAGGAACACTTGTTAAGAAGTCGGAGTAGATAGTGTGCTTTGATAAACAGTAATAACACTGCTGAGAGACCTCACCAGAGCAGAGGCCCCACCCAGCCACAAGAAAGGGCTTGTGTACAATGTGAATGAATGTTGCTTGTACCACCAGTGACACACCACTCATTCTCTTGACAGTTTTCATGGGTTCTCACCTCCAAGCTCAAAGCACAGGGACCTTTTTGCAAAACTCCCATCCATATTCTCATCTGAGCCAGGCATGGCGGTTCATGCCTGTAACCCAGGCACTTGGGAGGTGGAGGCAGGAGGGTCAGGTATTCAAGGTCATCCTCTCCTGTAATGAGTTCATGAGTTCCAAGAGAGGAATGACCAACTCCATGTGACAATAGTCAAGAATTGGATCCAGGTCTGTTCCTTTTGGTGTCTCGCAGCTGCTCAGAGTGTACCCCAGCCCCTGGCTGTAAGGGAGTCCACCTTGACACTCTGTGTCTACCTGTATGCCTCTGACTCTTCTTACTACCTATCAAAGCTGAGAATGAATGGATTGTATTGACATCTGGTGTTACCTTTATCAGCTTCCTCTTCCACTGACAGGACTCCACCTGCCCTTATCACAAGCTATAAATGATGTAAAATTCCAGATAGGGTGAGTGAGCCAAGCAAGAAAGGTGTTCTGCATAAGGCAGGGCCTCCTGGTTCCCTTCTGGCCACTGAGCCCCAAGGGAAATGGGTCTTGTCTTTGTACTTTCCCTACCACGGTGTACAAGTCCTCAGCCAAGGGGATCAGCAGTCATCGCAGCTCTCATGCTGAAGAGTGGAACTGGGGGAGAGAGGAGATTTTTCTCTCCTGTGGCTAGATCCACAAAGTCAATTTCCCTGTGAATAAAGAAGGAAGGGGTCGGGGGCAGAGAAGTTAGTCTCCCGGGCACATTCAAGAAAGTGCAACAGGATTGTCTTTAAATAGAAGTTGCTGGTCCAAATGTGATTTTTTTTTTCATGAGGCATCCGCGTCAGCAATGCCGTTAAAATTACTCCATCCTGCTCATGATGTCAGTCATGCAGCCCTCAGATGCTGAGTTAGCACTGGCTGCCTGGCCTTTCAAAGGACACTCAATTCCACAGCAAAGGGCAGCCAGGCTCTGAAAACACTTGGAGTCATTGTCACTGGAGTTAGGCATGACAAGGTGGAATGGAAATCTTCTTCCAAAAAGACACTCAAGAAAAGCCTTGAAGAGTTTTAGGTTCCTTTGACCCCTTGGTCCAGTCTGAGGTCCATGGAGTGCCTGTTGAAAATTAAACACTCTTTCCTACTTCTGGCCCTCACCTTCCCAATACACACTGTTCCTGTCCCTCCCACACCACCACCACCTCTGTGATTCCAGGATGGCAAGTACTGTCTCCATCCTGAAAAAAAGGCACCTTGCTTTCTCAAAAGTTCCACAGGATAAAGAGCAACCCAGGAGGGAAGTGCAAGGGGGCAGCTGGGCCACACAAAGGCAAGCCTCTCTCCTGCCCCAGTGATTGGATCTCTCCCATCCCATCCAGAATGGGAATGAGGGTCACTCTTGTTACACTCTGTAAAGGAATATCTCTAGATCCTTGGCTACGGCCAGACAAGAGATCATCTGTGTGTGGCTTAAAAGAGCAGAAGGGAAAGAAAAGCTGTTCCTCTTCTTCTATTCAGGCAGCCCTTGTCAATCATAGGATGCAGATCCCACACATCCAGCCAGATCTTTATGCTCAGGCACCCATTATATGCACTCATTACATCTATTTAAGACACACACTGACTTTTAATAGCTAGTTTTCTTATTTTTCCTTTCTGCCTTACAGTTGGACTTCTTGTTGGCATAAGCATTGGTAAAGTTGATAAATATATCTTTCTGCTCCCAAATGGAGGAAAGTCTGTCCTTTTTGACTCTTGGCCTTTGAAGTTCTTCTCTCTGTGGTGTCTTTTCGTTCCTGGTCACACCAATCCACTGTTCATAGACTAAGATGATTGATGATGAACCTTTCCTAGGGTACATACCGAGTTTCAGTGTGTTAGCAAGGACTTCTAACATTCCCTGAGAAGGGACACTCCCCCGTACAGTCTGCTGCCAAGTAACTCTCACCATTTTATCTTGCTCTGATGTCTATGTGAGAAGTGGGCACCCTCTCTGATTCTCTATTCTGTTTTCCTCCCCATAATTTGCGGTAATGTGTGTATTTCACTTCCAAACCTAATTTGCTGTTGTATTGTATCACAAGTCAGCAGTTAGATTCATTGGTATACAAGATACTGAAAAGCAAAAAACTGATTTTCCAGTGATCTGCCTATCGATTCCATGGTCCACAAACATTGACATGGCAGGCAGATTTCCCTGTGTGTGCCTTTCAAAGGAAGGAGAATGGCTATCTCCGAACTCACGGAGATCCTTGCCTCCAAAAGCTGAGTGGTACTGTGCAAGTGAGTTCCCATTTTCCAAGGTTATCGTGGAACCTCCTCATCATGGCTCTTTTTGGAGAATGACTTGAAGCACTGATGTTTAGTTCGTCAGAAATCGTGCATTCCAGGGCCCATGCTGACACCCAACTGAGACTCTCAAGTGCCTTTTGTAATGGGATACTATTTGCCTATAACCTACATTCTGACATATGCTTTAAATCATTAGATTGCTCACAAAACCTAAGGCTGTGGGCAGTCTTAGATTTCTTACATCGTTACCCAGTATGGTTTAGAGAATAAAGACATGATGAATTGTAAAGGTTCAGTAAATTAACGGGCTTGGTTTGTTGTTATTTGGGGTGGTTTATATATTGCATTATATGTATAATCAACCCCCAGTTAATTGAATTGCACATGTGGAGCCCATTGGTATCTATTGTACTAAACTTAATTTAATTACTGAGTTTTTAAAAGGTGCCCTGTATGTTTCACACCTGAAGCAGACGCCTCCTTCCTGGCTCTCCATCATCCTTCCTTCCCTTGCCTGCTCCTGACAGTCCCAGTTTCTTCAGGGCAGCTACTTTCCCAGCCTGTGCCCTGGCCCTGCCAGACCTTTTTGTTTAGGTGCTATAGTGGCTTCAGAGCTCCACCAGGACATCTCACAGCTTACAGAGCTGTTGTTCTGGCTTCTTGGCCTCTAGTGAGCTGCTGAATGCATTTCCATTTCCTAAAGATGCGCGGCAGAGCTCAGGCACTAAGCTCTCTGGTCTCTGTCCTGCAAGACCACCTCAAATGCATGGAGCACATCTTACATACAGGAATTATTGCATGTCAGACTTAAATTTGCCTTAGGAAGTAGAATGCTCTTGAAATATAATTTTATTAATTTTTAGAGAATTTTACACATGCATACATTGTATTTTGATTATATTCACTTCCTCCTCCAATTCCTCCAAGATCCACCCTTTCCTGCCATAGCTTCCTGTTCTTTTGGTTCTAGGCTCATTGTAACCTTGGGAAAGTCCCTTAGCCTTTCTGAGCTTCAAATACAGATGTGTCCAGTATAGCTTCACAGAGCGGTTGTTGAGATGACAGGAACATGGGAACATTTGCCAACGTACTAACCTCACAAGCTTGAAGCACCCTGACTCTCCACACCACCGCAGGAGCATGATAGGAATGGTGCCTGCACAGGAAGAGGGTGTGCTGTGTGACTTTAACTGGGAAGACGCGATGCAAACATCTCCACCTTAGACTGGGAATTGGCCACAGGCTGTAATAGTCTACTAGAGTCCAGTTTTGTTAACAGATGAGTTTCGGGGGGATAACGGGTATATGGATGTCTTAGCTTCATTTCTATTTCAGTGATAACATACCCTGACCAAAAGCAGCATAGGGGAGGAGAGGGTTTATTTTACTCACAAATCCAAGTTGTAGGCCATCATTTTGGAGAAGTCAGAGCGAGAACTCAAATCAAGCAGCCAATTACATCACAGTTATAGTCAAGACCACAGAAAAAGTAAACACACCCTTGCTTGCTCTTGGCTTGCTTCCTCCTGTCTTACTCTGTTCAGGACTCTCTGCTTAGGGAATGGTGCTGCCCACAATGACTGGGTCTGCCTACCTCAATTAACAGTCAAGACAGATCCCTAGAGACATGCCCACAAGTCAACCTGATCTAGATAATCCCTCCTTAGGACTGTCTTTCAGGTGATTCTAGATTATGTCAAGATGACAGTTAACCAGCACAATGGGTAAGGAGTTACTAATTGGAACAGGGATGACTAAATAGCTGTCATGGAAGAGCCCACCCCAGTTTAACTAATAGCTCACCAAAGCTGCAGCCCTAGAGCTCCCTGTGTGACTTGCAGGCAGTGCAGCTACTCAGGGAATCTCCTTCCTCACCAGAAGTTTAGTACAGCTATAGCTTGTAGAATGGGACTTGTGAGTCTTGCTAGTTTCAGGAACTTCCTGAAACTGAGTTGTTTATTTCCTCAGGCTCTCGGCCCTTCCCCCTCATTTCTAGCTAGAGAGAATGTTTCAATCTGAAGTTGCTGCACAACGGGGTGGCAGGCACAGAGGTGGGTCATCTAGCAGCAGGCTCTTCAGCTGCGTCCAAGGGCCTTACTGAAGGGGTGTCCTGAGTGCCGTGTGTACATCACTGAGAAGCCACCTCCAGGTACATGCATGCACATTTTACGCTTAGCACATGTACCTAATAACTGGCAATTTTATCTGTCCAAAGGTAGAAGAGACAAGGAGAGGCTCTGCCCTTTGACCCAAGTCTGACAGAGAGATTGACTGGCAAAGTAGAAGTGTTGGGGACTTCTGATGAGGATGAAAACATTAACATAGAATCAAGGAAGGGAAATAAGACAGGCTAGAGGTGTTTTCTTGACTTAATTAGAAAGCAAATTTTTAAACATCAGAGGGAAACTACCTATGATCCCATGAACCAAAATGCTACAATACTACTCAGAAGAGTTGGTGTGTTCTCAAAAATGAGATTCTCACTTAGCAATTGCACATGACTAAAAAAAAAAAAGATGGAAGAAAACAACCAAAATCATCAGATACAGCTATATAGAGGATAGTCTCTAGTGAGCCATTTTTCTTTTCTTTTCTTTTCTTTTCTATTTTGAGACAGGATCACATATAGCCCAGGCTAGCCTTGAGCTCCTGATTCTTCTGTCTCTACCTCCCACATACTGGGATCTCAGGACTGTAACACCTCAACTAGTGACTCAACGTTTACAAAGACATCATTACTCAGGAGGCTGAAGCAGGTAGATCTGGAGTTCAAGGCCAGCCTGATCAATTTAGCAAGACTGTGTCCTATTCCAGAGAATGATACATACTTAATACAGAAAATTGGGAAATAAAAATAAGTAAAGGAGACAGTGTCACCTATAATTCTACTATTGAGTGATAGTTGCTATTAATATTTTGTGTTATACGAAACATCTGTGCATTGTTTGAGATTCTGTTAGTATACACACTATTTTGATTTTCAGTATGAATATTCATTCTTTCTAAAAACTGTTATCAATTGCATCACTTTCTATCGTAGATGTTGTCAGTAACTGCTCTCTTTTTTATGTTCTGTTTTCCACTATTAAAAATAACACTTGATAGTTTTTTTAAATGCACATCTTTGTGCATGAAGGATTTTTCTGCATACAAAGTTATTTCTCTAAGGTAGATCCTCAGAAGTTGACATTCACCAAGCTCTTAAAATATCACCAAATCATTTGCCAGCATGGTGTGCCAGCTTCTCATCCTACAATCTTGTATCAGTCTAATGAGCTCTCTCTTAAAAAGCTGTGTGTAGTGGGTGATTAAAAAAAGTTACTGAAAAGAGAAATGATAAAGGAGAAACATCATAGGTCTAGAATATGAAGACAAGAGGAGCTGCGGATAACTTCAGACCACAGTGAACAAAATTGGGGATGCTTTAAGGAAAAGCCTGTTATTGGCCTGCTGTGGCTTATGTGGGGTAACATCAACACATGCAAAGAGAAAACAGCACCATTCACCTTCTGACTCTTTCCTCTCATTCATCAAGGAGAATGACCACCAGACAGAGCACTGGAGATGGGTAGACTTGTTGGGAGAGCAAAAGCTGAGCTCTTCTATGTGGCCCAGACACATGTCATGCCAAGCCAGAGAACTCTCCAGAAACATCAGGCATCCCAGGGTACCCCTTGGGGTAGCAGGAAAAGGAAAAGGTGCTAGTCGTGTTGACCTGATGTGAGGAGTAGATAGGGAGGGGACGTGGGCACACAGATCAAAACAGGAAGGCTGATGGGACCCTGAGAACCATTCAGGATGGATTTTCAGACCTGTGTGTGTGAGCACAGAGAAAAAGTTATCCCCGTGGGGCCAGACATTGGTCCCTCTCCACCTCCACATCCTCAGTAAAGTTGCTGAAAGTGTTATACTTGCTATATTTCTGAGCTTCAGAAAAGCATTCCATCTTATTGATGAGTGTGTAGAGGGTTGATAGGAAATTGATTGGTACCCATCAAAAGGAGAGGGCTAGTCTGTCACCAGCATGCTCCCGTCTTAGGCCTTAGCTGGTCAGCACTTTTACTGATCCATGGTGATGACAGATGCCTATCAAAGCTTCAATGATCTAAGCTTTGTAATATGGATAATACTAGAAAGAGATCTGTGTCTGGGTGGGATGCAGCATGCTAGAATAATTAAATCAACTGTCAGTTGGACATGCATTCTTATAGTGCGATGATTCCTAGCACCAGTTATGTATGTACAGGCAAAGATATTGCCATTAATGTAATCATAGAAAACAGGAGTGGATTCCTAGGAAAAGCAGAAGTTATTAAAGTACCTTTATGTTCTGTCAGAGTACCAAAGAGTCTTAGAGAGGCAGGTGTGTAATAATACAAACTTTGATTGCATCAGACCACTTGGGTTTCTATGCTGACTCTTCCTTTTCCTGGCTACATGACTTCATCCAAATAGTCACTGAAGTTCTCTGTGATTTGGTGATTGTTATCTTATGGGGCAAAGGGAATTAGGTGAATGGCATATATAAAGCATCCCCTGACCCACAATCAGTGCTTGTGTTGGCTGTTATTATCAATCTATTTGAAAATTACCATGGCGGAAGTAAATCGGGAGACTGAGGCGCCAACAACCCCAGCACTGCCTCTTCCAGTTTTGTGGGCTGTTGTGGTCTCACCTGTCAAGGCAAGAACAGTAGCCATCATGGTGATTTGGTTTGGTTTAAGAATTCAGTGTCTGCTGCATTCTTTGAACTGTATTGTCCAGGCAGAGAAAGACCCAAGTCACACTCCTGTGTTGTCTTAGGAGTTGGGGGAACACAGGTGTGCAACCTCTGAAAACTGTAATTCTGGGCTGTTTATTATAAGACAAGATGACCAAGCAAGGACGGAATTAGTCATTGGCCGTGACTGGGTCAAGGGTCAAAAAGTTGCTGTCATGGAGTCAAGTGATTAGGTCACATGGATCCCTGGGGTGGGTGGGTTGACCAGGAGTGGTATGATTAGCTTTTCCAGGCCTTGGTTTCCTAATCAGTCATGGAGACCAGGGTTGAGTCAGTGCATCTCTGTGGCATCTCCATCCCTCACATTCTCAACTTCTGCCCACCAGTGCATGGACTCCATAGCAAACATGTGTAATATGGAGAGTTTGACATGAAAGGATGTTTTTGCCAAGGGCTATAGTGGTGAAAGGCCTTGAGCTGGGAACTGGGGTGTGGCTCAGCAATAGAACAATTGCTGAACATGTATGAGGCCTTGGGTTCCATTGCAAACACACACACACACACACACACACACACACACACACACACACACTCGTCCACAACTCTAAACCTTTTGTTTCCTCATCTGTTAAACTGAAATGAGAACCCTGCCAATTGCAGGGCTCCTGTGAGTTAGGGGCGGTGACAGGTAGGAAGCACCAGCCAATTGCAGGGCTCCTGTGAGTTAGGGGGCAGTGACAGGTAGGAAGCACCTTTGGACTTCAAAGGGGCAAGCTGTTATGTTTATCATCACCATGCTGACTGACAGCTTTGCAAAGAATTAGAACATAGCAACACACTCTTCAGCACTAATCTGCCTTCCATGACTCAGAAGAGCCTTCGAGAAGTTACAAAGGTCATGATCTCAAATGTAGAGCAGTTTTGTAGGAAAACAAACATCCTGGCTGGCTGAGTTGCTTTGTGTTCAAGGTTCCAATTCAGTAGGTACATACTGGCTGTATTAAACTCTTCAGGAACTTGCTGGTCACATACATACCCTAAGCCCCATATTTTTACAGATGAAGCCATTGAGCCACAGAGAAATGAAGCAAGCCCGCTTCCTAGAATCTCATGCTCATTAGCAGCAGATGTGGGAGTGGAATCCCAGCTCCTGATTCCCGGTCAGCTTTCCATCATTTGTTTAAGCATAACTCAGAAAGTTGAGCATGAGCTGAGGATGTCCTGATGGGTGTGGTGGCCATCTTTGAACACGAAATTGAAGAAATCAAGAGTCTGGATGTATCACTGAAGGGTGTGAGCCCATGAACTTGACTGGACCTCCTTAAGAAAGAAGGCCAGTGGGAGTCTTAGTCATTATCTCATTCATAGCAATTCAGTTCCTCCATACAAAATTCTCACCAAGTGCTCTCTGAAATTAACTGGTGTGGGAAGACTGCTGGTCATGGCTAAATGGCTTTTGTGGCACATTGGTGTTAGTATTAGTGTAATGTCTAAGAGGGTGTCTCTCTAGTGTGTCTGTCTGTCTCCCTCTTTCTCTCTCCCTTCCTCCCTCCTTCCTAATCATTAACGGATATATTCTTTCTTTGTTGAGCCAAATTGCCAGGACTGACTCTGAAACAAATCCTACACAGCCCTCCCTTCCCAGGCAGCCTTGGTCCCACCCACCGCTGGGAGCTGGGCAAAAAGTCAGGAGCAAGTGTCAGTGCTGAGCAGCCTGTGAAAACAGCACTTTCTTCCCAGACACATTCGAAGTGGCGTTCCGCCTGCCCCTCCCTCCTCTTCCTAGCCATAAATCTGTCTCCCTGGGATCTGCACTTTTTTTTTTCTATCTTCAATCTGCTGATAACTTGCCTCGGCCAAGGATCTCAGCGTTGGGTGGGCGGGAGTCGATTTCCTCAGTCTTTTGGAAAGCCAGTCCCGGTTCTGAGTGTGGATGGGAAATGCCTGGGTAAGAAAACAGACTCGAATCTGAGTGCTTGGATTCAGACCTCAGCTCCACTTGTTGCTAGAACCATTCAAGCATGGGGTGAATCCCTTAAATGCATCGGCCTCTTCTGTTTCTTAGTTTGTACCTCCATCTCAAATGTTGTACAAGCATGCAGTTAAATGGACTGCTATTTCTGCAATGCTTTAAACAGTGCTAGGTGCAGAGAAGTGCTTCGTAAACGACTGTTTAGTAAGTTAAATAGTCTTCATCACACCAGTGTTACTTCCAGGTACCAGCGCCTATTCCATTAGACACTTCAGCATACGGGCTTTAGGGCCCTTGAAGGGAGTGGCTTCTTTTTTCTCTATTAAAATTACAAAGCATATGCTATCCTAGCCTTTTTATACCGCTGAATGAAAAAGGAAATGGCAGAGGGACTTGCCTTGCAACACTGCTGCATGGCGAGCCTGTCTCTGGCTCAGTGAGCTGTCCACCGTCTCCTGACGCTAATGGAAGTGCAGTGAAGCTGATCGATCTCCTGAGTGTCCTCCAGCAGGTTGCTGGCAGCATCAGGGTCACTGTTGTCTAGCCGCCAAGTACTCTGTAACCTGCCATCCAGCTGTGCATGTGCCCAGAGCCTCCATGTGGGCTCCTGGGGAGGGGGTTTCCACAGCACTGGGGCCTTAGTTGCTTCAAGGCGGAGCTGTGGGAGAGATTAATGGGAAGTGAGAAGAGAAACTGTTATTCTTACCCAGCAGTGTTGTTGGGAGTGTGTGACTCTTCTTGTATTTAGGGAAAAGATTACTCATGAGGATTTTCTTCCATAGAATATAAAGAACCTCAAATTACTGCTTGTGGCCCCGCCCCCTTCTCACCCACCTCTCTGTTTCAGTTTGTCCTGGGTAGAACTGTCAGCATTTTATTTTCATTTCCCCTCCTAGGCAGGCTTTGGTTCTGTATTTACTTTGACATCCCAACAAGCTGCCCCAGACCCGTTTCCCTGCATCATCTAAAAAGCCTTCTGGCCACTAGGTGCTTTCCTGTGACCAGCCTGATGGGAACCTCCACCCATCCCCTGATGGCATTACCCTCCCACTTACCAGTAACGTCTGAAGTCACAAATTGGCATGCTGTTCTTGTTCCAAGTGGGCACTGTTGACAGTAGGAGATGAAGTTGAAGGTTTTCCCAGGAGAGCCTGGCTGACATTCACACTCTACTAGGAAGAGGTGGACACTTGGATATCCATAAACCATTTTCAATAGGCATTGCTTTCTGACCAGTCAAGAGCCAAACAACAAAACCTCAGATCTTTTAGTGGCTCTGTTTCCTTCTAAAAGTCATAAAGCAGTCACATATTACAGTAGCTACCTCATAATGCTACTCGTTTCGTCCATGTGAAAAACATTGCCATAAAGTTTAAAAGCCAAGAAAACACACTCAAATTCTTGGGATTTTGGGTTGGATTGGTGGTTTTGATTTTAGGGTAGTAGGGATTGAACTTTGGGCCTCATGCATGCTACCACTGAACAATAACCCTAGCCCTCTTTTGACCTGAGACGAGGTCCCACTGAGTTGCCAGGTTGGCCTTGAACTCACTCTGTAGCCCAGGCAGCCATGCATAGCCTTGCATTGCTTTCCAAGTAGCTGTGTTACCAGGCCTGGCCAACTGACTGGTTATAAGGAGTCTTCCAGGGACTTAGAAGAAACTGACGGCTGTTCTTCAAAAGCATCTACTTCAGAGGAGCCTCTTAGAAGGCAGAGCCAGCAATCACAGTCGGAGCCTGGGATGTTCTCCCTGGGATCTGAGCCCTGTGTTCCCCTCTCTCAGCAGTACGTCATCATGCCCAGTTTAGGGGGAAAACTGGTTCGTTGTAGGATTGAGCTGAAGGTCACGTTTATAAGACACACACCACATCTTGCGCAAACGCTGGTCCCACTGAGCTCTCTTTGACTCTTGATTCTGAGACTTTGGAGGGTGAAGGCCTGCAGACCTTGTGCTGTCAGGATTCAAGTTGTGAATAATTATCAAAGACTGTTCTCCCCAACTCTCCACTCCCCCAACCCCCCAGCCCTCCCCCCCAACCCCCACACAAGAGCTTTTGCTCATAGGACTTAAAGCAACACTTACCATATTATAAACTACTTTTTAAAGTATTCACTAGCTTATTGACCAACAAACTAGGCCTATATCAATATATATTTAAAGTATATTTTCAAAAGATAGGTGCAAACAACAGTAGTGTTATATGCTTGTACAAACTTCTCCAATGTCTAGGTTAATAGAAGATACCAGGATTCACATCTCTGTATTCAACCTGTTGTGATGGTAGCAGGTCATGTAGCTCCTAGAACATTCCATATGTGCTCATGAGAGAATAATGTTAATATTGTTCTGAAAAGAGTTTTTGCTGTATAGACACTGTGCAAGGGTCTTGGGAACCTTCTAGGTTCCCAAGGATCACACTTTGAGAACTATTGTTCTAATCACTTGAAGGATGTATCAGAGTTTCCCATAGCAGCAAAGAGAAATAAAATTACAGACTCTCTGCCTCCCAGAGATACAACCTGAACCACCCTGTTGGTGACATCTGACCCACTTCCAGTCCATCAGCAAGACAAATAATAAGGCAAAGGACCTTCTGTGTTACTCTGGCTTTGCATTTGCCAGAGGCTAGCCTGGCTCTTCCCAGAGGCTGAGTAAATGACTCTTCCTGGAAAAAGTTTCAGGGGATGCTTCATTATTTGGCAGCTCTGGGGGGGTCAAGACCAGCCCTGGAACACTCCCATTTCAAAGGACTCTGGGCTACAATCACATGAGCTCTGAGTCTAAGGTCTCCTGCTAAACACACTGAGATTTGTCATAATTCCAGTCCTCCTAGGGTGCCCCCAGGCCACATTAGAGCCAGCCTGACCTTAGTGCAGCCCTGGGGCAGGGCTCTAAGACCTATCATCCCTGAGACACATGGAAAGGGGGTTCCCCTCATTTTGCCTCTAAGAAAAAAGCTAATGTGACCCACACTTAAGCACTTACAAACCTGGGCCTCGGAACCCAACCCGAAGGCTCTTGAGACAGACAGTCTCAGTTCTGTTAATTATTCCAAGACCTTTCCCCTTTTGTTCCTACTGTGTGACTGACCAGATCTTTTCTCTCTGCCTTGTGCTCTCCAACAGGCTTGCAGCCCATTTACTGGAGCAGAGATGACGTAGCCCAGTGGCTCAAGTGGGCAGAAAACGAGTTTTCTTTAAGGCCCATTGAGAGCAACACGTTCGAAATGAACGGCAAGGCGCTCCTGCTGCTGACCAAAGAGGATTTCCGCTACCGATCTCCTCATTCAGGTGAGAGTCTGGTTCTTGCATAGGCTCAGCATGGAAAATATGGCCGGTGGTTGGTCTTTGCCATACCCATCCTGAGGCAGTACTCTCCACAGAAGATCTCATGTGAACAAACATAATGACAGCTTAAGAAAAGGAAGATCTACTGGCATTGGCCGGTGTGTGGGGAAGAGGAGGTTTCCAGATCAAAGAGACTATTAGGTTAGAAGTAATTCACCTATGAGCAGACACGGGAACTTTAAGGGGTCTAGTGTCCCATCAAATAGCGAAGAAAAATTCCATTCTTCCTCTTTTATCTGCCTTACCCATGATCCTAAAGACTTTAGAAGAGACGGCTAAGAGCACATAGGCTGTGAACCGCTCAGTTAAAAACCAGGAGACCTAGACATGGTGGTGCACACCAGCAATCCCACCATCCAGGAGGTTAAGGCAGGAGGGTCATGAATGCAAAGCCAGCCTGGGCTGCATAAAAAGACCCTCTATCTAAAATAACAACAGTCCAGTAAGAAAGGAAAGGGTTAGGCATTGCTGGTACCTTGACAGATAATCGTATTATCCAGCCCTTGAGCTGTTAAATAGTGGTCCCATTAAATGGATCTGGGTGATTGAAATGCAGAGACATGTGTGATCACTGGACTCAGAAAGACCCAATTAATAAAGGAGAACAGACAAGTTTCACTTGGTGTTCCCTCTTATTTAGAGTTATTGCACACATAGCATTCAGGTAGAATAGATTTATGTGTCCGTTGTTTTATATGAGCAAACTCACTCAAGTCATTATCGACTTAATTCATATTATGCTCTCTATCCCTGTTTAAAAAATAAAAAGAAATTCACTCACTTTCAAGGTCCCTTTAATTCAGTTTTAAAAAAAAAAATTGACAAGCTAGGCATCATGGTGTAGACCTATAATCCTAGCACACAGAAGCCTGAGGCAGGGGGATCGTGAGTAGGAGGCCAGCCTGAAATACATTTTGAGACCCTATCTCCAAGACTCGTGTGTGTGTGTGTGTGTGTGTGTGTGTGTGTGTGTGTGTGTGTGTGTGTGTGTATTGGTCTTTTGGTGTGGCAATGTAGCTTTGTAAATAATTTTTTCTCTTTCCAAACCACCAGTGTCCTTATCTTTAGAAATACACTTTGCTTACATTCTTCCAATACAGAAAAGTCCCATTTCAAAGTTGAACTGAAAGTGTTCATTATTATCTACATGCAATTCCTTGGACCAAGCGTCTAAATAGAAGGTGGTCACTAGATTGAACAGCTATGTTTTAGATTTAAGTCAGAGAATCCTAGAATACAAATTACAGAGGGCAATTGCCAGAAATTGCAGGGCGACTGCATGGCCTTGACTGAAGACACACGTAGCTGGCTCTTTCTTTGTATTTGGGGCATAAATGTTCAGAATTGAGACTTCATCTTGGTGGATTTTTCCTGTGATAAATATGTAATGTCCATCCTGATCTCTTTCGATTGATTTTAGTCTATTTTATTAGATATTAGGATTGCTACACCAGCTTGTTTCTTAGGTCCATTTGCTTGGAAAGCCTTTTCCCAGCCCTTTACTGTGAGGTAGTGTCTGTCTTTGAAGTTAAGGTGTGTTTCTTGTATGCAGCAGATGGATGGTTCCTGTTTTCTTATCCATTCTGTTAGTCTGTGTCTTTTTATAGGTGAGTTGAGACCATTGATATTGATGGATATTAATGACCAGTGATTGTTATTTCCTGTTATTTTTTGTGGTCGTGTTATGTTGTCCTTCTTTGGTGTTTGTTGCTGTGGGTTTATCTATTGCCTGAGTTTTCATGGGTGTGTTTAGCTTCTTTGGGTTGGATTTTTCCTTCTAGTGCTTTCTGTAGGGCTGGGTTTGTGGATAGGTTTTGATTAAATCTGGTTTTATCATGGAATATTTTGTTTACTCCGCCTATGGTGATTGAGAGTTTTGCTGGGTATAATAGTCTGGGTTGGCATCCTGGTCTCTTAGTGTCTGCATAACATTTGTCCAGGACCTTCTAGCTTTCATAGTCTCTATTGAGAAGTCTGGTGTTATTCTGATGGGTTTGCCTTTATATGTTACTTGGTCTTTCTCCTTTGCAGCTCTTAATATTTTTTCTTTGATCTGTATGTTTAATGTTTTGATTATTATGTGGCGAGAGGACTTTCTTTTTGGATCCAGCCTATTTGGTGTTCTGTAAACTTCTTGTATTTTCATAGGTATTTCTTTCTTTAGGTTAGGAAAGTTTTCTTCTATGATTTTGTTGAATATATTTTCTGTGCCTTTGAGTTGGTATTCTTCTCCTTCTTCTATCCCTATTATTCTTAGGTTTGGTCTTTTCATGGTGTCCCAGATTTCTTGGACGTTTTGTGTTACGACTTTTTTGTCTTTAGTGTTTTCTTTGACTGACGAATCTATTTTCTCTATTGTGTCTTCAGTATCAGAGATTCTCTGTTCCATCTCTTGTATTCGGTTGGTTATGCTTGTTTCTATAGTTCCTGTTCGTTTAGTCAGGATTTCTATTTCCAGCATTCCCTCAGCTTGTGTTTTCTTTGTTGTCTCAATTTCTGTTTTCAGATCTTGGAATGTTTCTTTCATCTGTTTAATTATTTTTTCTTGACTTTCTTTGATTTCTTCCAATTTTTTGTTTGTTTTTTCTTCCATTTCTTTAAGGGAATTTTTTATTTCCTCTTTAAGAAAGTTTTTCATTTCCTCTTTAATGGAGTTTTTCATTTCCTCTTTAAGAGAATTTTTTTATTTCCTCTTTAATGGAGTTTTTCATTTCCTCTTTAAGGGAATTTTTTATTTACTCTTTAATGGAGTTTTTTATTTCCTCTTTAATGGAGTTTTTTATTTCCTCTTTAATGGAGTTTTTCATTTCCTCTTTAAGGGAATTTTTTATTTCCTCTTTAATGTAGTTTTTCATTTCCTCTTTAAGGGAATTTTTTATTTCCTCTTTAAGGGTATTTTTTATTTCTTCTTTAAGGGCCTCTATCATCTTCTTAAAGTCATTTTTAGGATTGATTTCTTCTGTTTCTTCTGCCTTGGTATGTTCAGGACTTGCAATTGTAGAGTCGGTAGGTTCTGGTGTTGTCATATAGGTCTTTATGTTGTTGCCTGTATTTTTCCGCTGGCGTCTACTCATCTCTTTCTCTGCTCAGTGCAGATGGTGTAAGACCCTTCAGGCTTACACCTCCAAGCCTCAGAAATGAGAAACTTCAAGCACCAGGAAATGAGAAACTAAATATCTGGTTCCCAGAGCAAGATGACCACCCCTGTTCTCAGTTGGTGAAGTGTATACTTACGATTCTGGTGATCTGATTCAGTGGTTGGGTGGTGCCTTCTTCTGTGTTCTCGGGTCACGTTTTTCCTGATTTGTTCTTAAATAGAGTATTTCTACAGACTGCCTCCCTTCTCTCGGGATCTCTGTCTTGAAGTCGTAAATAGGAAGCTAAAGGTCACTTGTTTTTCAGTAAAAGAATATTCTTGTTTTATTATTTTATAATTCAGATATGGGAATCTTTTGACTTCACTTTCACCTTCCACCACATGGTACAGATATCAGCACAGATATGGGTATGTTGGGAAATGGGGGACACTTTAGAAGGCGGGGCCCAGTTGGATGAGGTAGATCACTGAAATACCTGAACTGAAATGAGTTACCTTTCCCCATAGTAAATGAGAAGTTTGTAATTCAGTTTAGCTACCAAAATAGACTAAATAGAATGCTTAGGACCCAGAGCCAATCAAATTCAAAACTCACACTGTCCCATCACAGTGTTGGGCATTTGGGGGGTCCCCTACCCCCCTGGCATGTGACTGCACAGTTTTCACTGCAGAATTCACCGTGGAACTCCGAGGGTGAGCTGCACACTCCATTCCTAACTCCTCCGCAGGCAGAAAGGACCCAGCCTCTCACACTAGGCATGCTTTTCCCTCCTTCATTTGCTCTATTTTATAATTGGTCAAAAGGAAACCAGAATTCCTGAGTCAAAGCGAAATAGAAGAGAGAACCGTTTGCAAACTGGGGAGTGTGTTGCTTGAGATGGTCATCTGCTTGTGAAGGGTGTGTGCACAGCAAATCATCACCTGAAAAGTACACACTTAATGATGTGAGGGTTCCACTGTCAACCACTAACCCAGAGAAGTGAGAAGCTCAGGAGCCACGGGAGAGAATCTCAAGTAGCAGATGGCATTTAAGCAGTGGCCCCCGGCCTCAGCCTTTTGAGCACCAGCAGCATCTAATGAGAACTTTAGAGCTAATCACAGCCTTTCACCGGCAATTCCATTCCTAAGAAAATATCCCAAGGAAATTATCCAGTAGTGGACAAAGAAAATGTCCTTAGCCAGTCTATTTATAACAGTATAAACTGGAAATACCCCAACCACCCCCAATATGAGACTAGCTAGGCAAACTCGGAAATGATCAATATAACGGGATACTCCATAGCTCAACAACTAACTGTTCATTTCATTTATTATTCCTTCATCACATCATTCAGGGTCTTGCATATCCTATTCAGGATCTGAAGCAGAGGGTTGGCAAGGAACAGATGTGCAGTCTGGAGGTGGGGCCGTCTGGCTGAAGTCTTGAAGCAGTGGTGAATGGTGAAAGCAATTCTTGAGCCAAGGCGGGCCAGCAGAGAAGGGGATGATCCCAAGAGTCCCCAGACTTGATGACTGATTCGATGTTAGCTGAAAGAGGGGGAGAAGGGGGCGATTGAAGGACTAACCCCAAACTTCTGACCTGATTGGATAACAGCATTTATTGAACTAGGGAACCCCTTCTGGTTTGTAAAGATTTCTGTGTTGGACACATGGTCCAAAAATCATTCAAGAGATAAGAAAATGTGGTCCTGGTAGTCAGAAGGCATCGTGACCGGAACAGATCAGGCCGAAGACAAGCCGAGTGAAGTCGTGGGGACAGATGCAGTTGTCCTCGAGGAGCTGGTGAGGGTGCTGGGAACCCCAATATTGAAGAGCTGGAGGAAGAAGAGCTGGGAGGTGGGAGGAAAGCCAGAGCAGCCATCTTGGCAGCCAGGAAGCATCCCTAGGAGGGGGGCAGGTGAAGATTCCTGGCAATGAATGCTGCTAAGGTGGGGCTGTTCCCAAGTACCACAACTGCCCTTTGATTTAACACCAGAGAGGTGACCTCAGCTAGAGCAGTTTGGGGAAGGCTTCCCTTGGGGGGAAACTAGAGTGAAGAAGTAGAGATAACAGAAGTGACAGCTCCTGGGGAGGGTTGACTGCCAGGTGAGGAAGGGAAGAGAAGAACCACAGGAGGAGGAAGGGATTCCGGGGAACCAGAAACCCACAGATTTTGAGATGATTCTGCATGGAGGGGAGGGTTTTAGAGAGGCCTGATCTATAAACTAGAAATTTCTGTATGGAATTACGACAACAGAAGGAAAAAGAAACTTCCGCACACGAAAGTAACATAATGAAACTTATGTATGTACTTTAATGCAGAAGTATTGAAGCTGAGAGACTATGACATGTCAATTCATGAAAGCCACACCCTCAAGAGATGCCGTCTAGTAAATGTGTATTCTGTGAGGCCAGTGTTTCGTACCTGTCTCCTTTATCTTGCCAGGTCTGTGGCGTTATTCTCATCTTGCACAAAGGCACAGGCAAGTTTAACTAAGCCATAAACTAAGAATCAGAGAGAGGAAATAATTTGCCTGAGGACAGGTAGCTGATGACGGGAACCAGGCTTCCGACTTGGACTGACCTCCCTAGAGCCCAAATTCTGTTCCCTAAAAGTAAAATAAGTAATTTTCAGCAGCTGCCTCCCTTCTAGTAGCATCTCTGAGCTCTTGATCTTCAAACACTGACAAGACTAACAGGCAACTTGCCTTGTGTCTTCTGTTTGTTTTAAACAGCCACCCCATCCCCCACTAAGGGTTGAACCTAGAGCCTCACATGCTAAGCTCCAACCTTATTTACCTTTATCCCACTTCCATACACCCTGTCCATCCCCACCCGCACCCTGCTTGCTTCCTTTTTTGACAGGGTCATGTGGAGTTAACCAGGTAGATCTTGAATTTGCAATCCTCCACCTCAGCCTTCTGAGTAGTCAGGATTACCAGGCCCAGCTTCTGAAAGAAATTTCAATAAGAGAGTAACCTTTGGAGCTGGAGAGCTAGCTCAGTGGGTGTTGTGTAAGCACGAGAATCTGAATTCAAATCCTCAGCACTCACATAAAAAGTTGAGTATAGTCGTGTATGTCTGAAAGTCCAGCCCTGAGAGAGTGGCAGGCATGTCCGAAGAATTCACTGGCCACCTGACCTAGTCCAAATGGTGGGTTTCCAGTTCACTGAGAGACCCTGGCCAAGACAGCAAGGCAGAGATGATGGAGGAAGACACCAAAGCCCCTTTTGGCTTGTTACGCAGTCAGGTGCATACACCCCAGCACCGCTCCCCGCCACCCTCCCTCACATACACACCAAGGGGAAAAAAGTAGAATTTAAGATTTCAGAATAGGTTGCCTGGCTTTCAAAATGCATGTCAAAATACACATGTTGAAGCTGTTTGTGTTTCAGTGTGTATGTATGACCCAGGATAATGTATCAGTATTAGGACATAAAGCTGGAGAGTACAAATATTTTCAGTTTCCAGCTCTCCTTCTAGGGAAGGTGTCAGTGAAGCTCCCAACATCATGGTAAATCCGCCTCTGTGGGCATGTGTATGCCTAGGTCGTATACATGTGCATACAGATAAGCAGACGAACCAGCTGTTGGCTCTGCATCCAGAGGTCTGGGTTCCAATGCCTAGTACTCCAGGGTCACTAGTTGGGACCAGTTATTCCATTGCTGAGAATATGGAGATTTGCTAAGTTAGGCACACAGCTCTATGGCTCAAGCTTTGCTTTCAGTGGGCAAATACACAACTTATTCTGTATTCAAATACCTTCTATATTCCAGCTTTTATGTTAGCTTTGTTTTTATGAAGCAATGTTGAAGGTACTTTAATACAAGCTTACTCACGGGTTAAGAGAGATGTTTGGAAGAAAGTAAGACACCATGTGGGCTTCTCAAAAAAGAATCACAAAAATCTAAACATATTCAAGTGTGTGCAGACCCTTAAAGGGAGAGTCACCAATTTCACCTTTTAAATATGGTGTCCTGGGCCGGCATGATGGCTCAGCAAGGAAAGACGCTTGCCTCCAAGTTTGGTGATCTGGGTTTGATCCTAGACACACATGGTGGAAGGAGAGAACTGACTCCCACAAGTTCTCATCTAAATACCACATGTGCTTTGTTGTGTGTTTCTGCACACAAACACACACACACACACACACACACACACACACACACACAATAATAATAATAATAGTTAAGAAAAAATAAATGAGTTTATCTGCACAGTTAAGGATCTGAAGAATATATCCACAGACAGGTGGATAGAGAAGCTGAAGGGCAGGGGGCATGGAGGCAGGTGCAGGGCCATTTTCATTTATTTAGGAAGTTGTAGGCACTACATGTTTTGAACACTCTAGAAGCCAAGACTGAGATACAGGAATTTCAAGAAAACCAGATTCCAACTGAACAGAACTTTTTACCAACTAGAACCATCAAAAAATGGTTTTCTTATGCCAGGGCCAGCTGCCCATCATAGACTTACTCCACCAAGGCCATTTCTTGGCAGGGGAAGGGGAGGAGGGGACTCCTAGAGAGCAGAAGTTTGAGCCAAACTAAGACATTTCTAGAGTCTTTAAGACCTAATATTCCAAGTTGTTGCAGATACACTGTGTTACTGAGTGTTACACACAGTGCCTGTCCAGTGCACTGCCCCCTCCATAGCGCTGAGCCAGCCACTTCTCTGAACAAGCTCCTGGTTGCTGAGGAGCCATGTCTGGTCCAGCTGTACCCACATACTGGGGTCGTAAAGTTAAGTTTTCCTGACAGAGCTAGGACTCAGGCTTCCATACGTATAAGCCATCCCCATGAAATGCATTTGCATGGTCATCTTACTGCTCCTTACCGCTCTTCGGGTAAGCAGCTGGTAGAGACTGCTTGGTGCATCCCCTCCCTCTGCTTCCTTCTGTGGGAAAGCCTCTCTCTGCACAGCCCCCTCCCTACCAGCTGTTGGATGAGACACTAAAACATCATGAAGGCAGAGCTCATGTCAGCAACACTGGGTTTAGCCCAGTGTGGCAGGATGAGGAGCTGGGAGAGAGAGGCCTTGGTTCACCTTCTTTGCCCTTTTCTCAAAGGGGAATATAGAACTCAGACCTTCCTCCTCAGATCTCCATGTGAGACCTGACTGTCCTTGGCCACCTGGATGATCTCAGTAATCAGGATGGCAGTGTGATAGTGGAGCTGATGCCCGCAGTAGCCAGTGCCGAGGAACTCTTAACTGTTTGGCCTCTGCTCGTCTCTTTATGGGGATCACCTCAAAGGATCCTCAGGACCCTACAGGGTTACTGGAGTCTAGATGAGGAAACCCAGGCCTGAGGCAATGAAAGGACATGTTTAAGGAGGTTCAGATCCCAAGGCATCAGCTAGCCGTTCTACTGTAGAGAAATGTAATTCCAGGGACCATTAAGATGGTTCATCAGGTAAGTGTGTTTACCATGCAAGCCTGGTGACCTGAGTTTGACCCCTAGAACCCAAGTGGAGGTGGAAGGACAGACCTACTCTACAAGGTTGCCCTCTGACCTCCACACCTGCACTGTGATGTTCAACACACGAACATGCACACGCAATAACAGTAAATAAGGTGGGGTTTTTTGTTGTTTTTTTAAGAAGTAAGAACTCAGAAAAGAAAGTGGCCTCCGACTCCTGGCCCTTGTTTTAGGTCCCCTCACCAACTTGAGGAGGTGCGGGCATACCAGCTCTGTTCCAGGTCCTTCTCTACATTACTGTTATTGAATCTTTATGATGAGCAAGGGAGGCAGGTGCGACAGTGTTCATTTTGCAGAGAAACCCAGGGACTCGCTCAAGGTGACCTGGTACCCAGGCTGGCTAAGGCTGCAGACTGTGCCCCTCGATGAGGGAATAGCACTGAACACCCTTCACAGACACTAAATTTATATTTCCTGGCCTCCCCTTCCAAAATGGATACACTAATTGCAGACTTTTTTTTAATAGTAATCATCAAGAACACATTGCTTTAATGTCTGCGTTTTCTATTCTGCATAATGCCAAAATAAAACATTGATCAAATCCACAAGCTCAAACCCAGTATGGCCATATAAATTAGGAAGGGTTAGGAAGACATTACACTAAACGGAAAGAAAAAAGTGTTGATTAGGGACTTATTTTTGTGTGAGATTAAAATGTGAATCGTTAAAATAGGACTATATTTTGGGTTCTGCATTCCCTTCTCGTCAGAGCCATAGCAATGGCTCCTGGATTGGAGCACTGAAATCCTTCCCAGCTCTGAAACCTGGTACCCAGTACAGGTTCTACTTTCCGACAGCATTTCCAAAAGTGTGGTCAGAGCTCCTCTGTGTACGTCTGCCTGTCCTATCTTAAGAAAATCCCCTCCAGACTGGTGTCTTA